>KZ347211.1:0-13172 GCA_002352805.1 Teladorsagia circumcincta | reverse complement strand
CGTCCTAGCTTTATGACTGAATCCTTTTGTGACTTTAAACATAGTTGTTGTGACGGGGGTCTTCATCAGCCGGCCTGTCAACCTGGGCCTGACGCTGGTACTGAACCATTTTTGCAATTTTTGCAAGGCAAGGTTCCGAACCTCGGCAGGGATCGAACTCGCAGCGTTCAGAGGTGCAGACATGAGTCTACACTCTTAACCACTCGGCTATCCCTGCCTAAAGCGCAGCAACGGCACCATCCTGAGAAAACTAGTCAAAGTCAAGAGGAGTTGGGAAGAGTACTACAGTGCAGTTCTGAATGAGGAGTTTCTTCACAAATTGACTCACAAGCAGCGGCCGCGTCTGCTCTGGATAGAGGATGAGATACGCCGAGAAGTAGGGAAAATGGAGGCGGAAAGGCGGCCGGTTCAGGTGGGGCACCAAATCAAGCATAAAAGGCGCCCGGAGAAAGCAGGATAATTTGACTCTTCCGGTTCCTCGGCACCACTTCTGCGGAATGAAGAATGCCGGATGCTTAAGGAACAAGCACTGTCGTCTCCATCTCCAAACAGTAGGGTGACTTGATGGACTGCTTCAACTATTGCGGGATCGAGTTGACTGCACAAACACTATGAAGCTATACGAACGAATGGTCGACTCGAAGCTGCGGGAGCTGGTACCTGTCTCGCAGGAAAGTTCGGGTTCATGCATGGAACGTCCACAACAGACTTAAATGCTAAGCGAGCGATGGAAAGGTATCGATAAAAGAGTCGACCGTGCTTCCTAGACTTCCTTAACCCAGGTAAGGCGTTCGACCGTGTACCGCGCGCAGCACTGTGGGCAACGATCAGGAAACAGACGTTCCAGGGCACCTTGACCTTTCTGGTGGAGAATACGAACGATGGTACTAAGGTAGCAAGAGGCACTGCCTGACTGGAATCGCTCTGATAGCGACTAGAAGAGAAGAATTTCAGGGCTAGGTGCAGAAACGGCAGGAAGTGCTGGCAGAAGGTGGGCTGTTTTATAATGTGAAGAAGACCAAGCTTGTTAGTTTTGAAGGGGGCACAGAACCGATCCTAGACGGCCATGGAGGAACAATCGAATGAGTGGAGGACTCCGACGCCTTGGGAGCGATCTGGAAGCAAACGGTAGCGTGGATCAGGAGGTAAATGCACGAGTTGACGCTGCATGGATGAAATGGAGGAAGTCCAGTGGGAACCTCTGCAATCGAAGGTTTTTTTCAATACGCTCAGAGAAAAGGTGTACCGGACACTGGAAAGGCTTGTGAAGCTGCACGGCATCAAGTGCTGGTCCCGAACAAAAATCACAAAAAGTAGCTTCACTCTGCCGAAATAAGTATGCTCATATGGCCTGCGGCTGGGCGTGACTGTAGGATTGGAAAGGGGATGTCAGAGCGGTCATGCAGACTGCCCCTGTCCAACTAAAAATGCGAGGGCAACGTCTGCGACGACATCGACATGGGCTGGATAGATTTTGAGCACAGCGGTCCGTGCGACTGGACGGGGCTGACGCTAGGGAAGAGAAAAAGAGCAGAATCCTTCGCCCTCTCTATTTTTGTATAATTTCTTCAACAAAACTTGTCAAAAATACGAAAAAACATCAAAATCTTGTTACTGCACCATTCCTCCAATCTTACCCCTATTCCGCACCTTGTCATATCTGCTTGTCTAATCTGCAAACACTTTTTCATTCTTCAGGAAATTAGCAGTGAAGGCTCACTTACATACATCTAATGCCAAACTTTCACTGTATAACAACTTCTTCACGCCTAAAAATTATACATCAAGCAAACAAATACATCGTACTGAAATTCTTGAGCACAAGCCTACGAAAGTAATAGTATTGTCTGGTGACAATAATCGCTAAATTCTGCAATACAATATGTGCAGAAGGCCTAGCTGTTAAAGACCCAATGTAGCGGAAGGACAGCTTGCCCTGACACCACTCCAATACAATTAAAAGTTACTAAAAATGCGATGCGCCTTACTATTGTAACAAACGCTTTGTCGCCACCGCTAAAATATTGGTGAAACCGGTAAGATATTAATCTCAGTGGTTTCCTTGAGCTCATCCGTATTATTTATTTCGGGGGATAAGCGCTTAATAGCAACCTCCTCTAGCAGCTTCCTCTCTAACGGAGCATCCTATGTACGAATGCACAACGTTCAGGTTTCGAGGGGGGGGGGTGCCTCTTGTCAGTGATAAACTACACGATGTCGCCTGAGCGCACTTTTTGGGTAAGAAGATGGATTCTGCGTGCTCGTGTATGTTCGTCTTTCCGTCTATATAGCGGGCGTTTCGTTTCACCAACATTCTTCTGACCGCATACTTCGGCGTATGCATCGCTTCTTAGATGGCCATGGCGACCTGAGGGCCTTTCCTTGTTAGTCGGATATGTCAGGAAAGAGCGTGTCACCGACCTTACATCCGTAACCTTTCCTAAAACATGCGCTGTGGTGCTTCGAAGTTTATTTGACACCTTCTAGAATTCTCGAAACTATGACATTTCAAACGAGTTACTGTCAGAGAGACATCGACGTCCAAGACTTTTGCCCATTTCTTGTGTAACAACAACGAAATCACCGCTTTAGTCACTCACGCTGTATCGAAGACTATTTTTGAGGAGCAAAAGTTTCTTCGAACCACGCCTCCCTCCTTCAGTTAGATTCGATGCAAGCTTTGCTGACGGTTCATTCGCGTGATTTTGCACCAGATCTGAAGTGTGTAGTGTAGATCTGAAATCGCCAGTGTAGGCGGCGCCAGAGCTGGCACTGGTTTTGGTGCTGACACTGATGTCCGGGGGAAGGCACCGATGCAATGAAAAAAGATGAACTGTCCAAGACTGTTGGATTTGAATTCTGCTTCCATCAAATCTGGTAGGCAAATTCATGAAGGGCACACAACACTGAATCCATCATTACAGCTTAATTTCAAAGTTTACTTCTTTTTTAGTGTTCTATTAAAAAAATGGTGAAATCTACAAGACTTGTGTTAATAACGAACCATTTTTTAGGAGGAGCAGATCGCCTCTTCGGGTAAAGTAATGCGAGTGCTGCTAAACTTTGAACATCGCTTGTTCGTCAAATCAGAGTGAAGTCGCTTTGGTGTGCATTGGATGGAGGACGGTTGAGAGGGCATGGCGTCGGATGGGAATTCAACGATGTATCTCCTCTCATGGGAGTAGATACCTAGCCTTTCACGTGTGGATAGGACGAGTTACCGCGGTAGCACCCCCAGCGATGCGCTCTCTCTTTGGGTTGCCACCAAAAATTCTTAACTGCCTGAGCGCGGCCTCTTCCTTTTAAGATGTAGTATGGCTCAGATCATCAAAAGCCGGCTAAACAGCTAATCAAGAAATTTTGAGTCGACAAGTTTGAGACACCGAATCATTCAGGTTCATCGACGTTGGTGGCCAAAGATCTCAACGGCAGAATGGTTCCAGTGCTTCACTGACATTACTAGTATACTATTCATGGTGGCCTCCAATGAATATGATCAGGTTAGTATGCACATTGATCCATCTTCAAGCTAGAACTGCCTCATGAATTCAGCGTTTCTTCCTTATAAGTAGCGTACCAAACAAAACTCTCCCGATTGGACAAGTAATAGAAATTACGTGCAGCCTGAATCTCCTGAAAGATGTCAATTAACGCTGTTTTTGCAGTACCAATTCGAGAAGAGCTCCATTGAGCGCATTAGCGCTATTGGTAAAGAAATAAGTTACATTCTACAATGTCTTTAGAAACAGCGGAACACATACTCGTGTTGCGCGGGTACCTGACAGGAAGCCCGTCGTGCGGCAAGAAGGCAGAGGCGGAGACTGGTCGAGTCGCAGCGTATGCTGGACGAGTCGCAGCGTATGCTCTGCGATGTGGGACGTACTACAATACAATAAATTGAATTCAACTTGACGCAAAACATTTACAGTGTGCGCTGCCACTCGTCTGCCGACCCGTCTATGTGTCTACATCGCAACAGGCCTCCTGTCGGGTACTCCTTTTATGCAGTAATCACACTGTGGAATGAACAGTTTGAATTTTGCTAGTGCCTTTCAATTATTTTGAGCAGCAGATATCCCGATATGGTGGAGAATAGTAGTACACTGTCTAGAGCTTACTTAGAACTGCAAATATTACTCCCTAGAATTTCTCTCAAAGGAAAATGGGTATAACTTCAGCAATTTTTTTTTTTACATTCCTCAAAAGACATCCCATCAGAAATCAAGGAATAGGGGGCAGTGATGAAAAGAAAAACAGGAGAAGTGGTCGATAACATGGGGGATGAGATCCTTCTTGCCTCTTGACCGCGCTGCATGGTGCTCCTTCTTCGACACTAACGCTCTCTCTCCTTCTGCTGAATGGATAGTCAGGCTGCCAGGGATACGCAAGCAAAGGCGCGAAGACGGCCCTGCTAGGCCGCTGGGGGTGTAACTTTGCTGCAAAAGTCGCATCGTCGCTAAAAATCGGGATTTAACCGATGTGGTAATCCCACTATATCATAAAAGTAGAGATGGGAGGTGGACTGCAAGTGCAGAACAAAAATCGCACACAGGAAATGCGAGCCTTCTTGTTCGACAGAGCAGAGGAGTAGAAGGGGCAGGAAGGGAGATCAGAGATAAAGTGAGTGGCGGAAACTTCAGGAGAAGTTAGAGTAGAGAGAGCATAACAGATTGGCGACGCAGATAAGATATTGGACGGTGGGCGGACCATGTTAGGTTTGGTGGAGCCTGTTAGAGGCCCTTAGCGCCTAGCGTCTTAGTAGCGCTTTTCGATGTGCGAAAGTGAGACCTCCGCAGTGGCAGACCACACACCTCTGTTCAGGGGAGTGTCTACTTCAGTGAGGCTAAGCTAGGAGCTTGCTTTAAGAGGCTCGACTGCCCCTCGAATAGGTACAGACTAGGTATAATTCCCCTTCTTCGACCTCTGACCTTATCGTGGAATCCTCCTTTGAGCAGATCAGATTATGGCGGATTTACATTTGCATTTCAGGCAATTAAACTCTGGTTCAGTGGCATGTGGGTGGTGGTGCATACCGCGCACATTGTCGAGGTGTCAAGTCCTGATCGAATCTTGCTCAGTCTAGTCTGACCTCTAATCCAATCACTAACTACATGGGCTGTCCCCTGAAAATAACTGAGTAGCTCAAAACTCATTCAGGAGCCCCTGCAATAACATATAGAAGCGTAGCGCATCGATGGATCAAGCTAAGCAACGACGAGTGCTTTATACTTGCTTTTAAGGTGATACTCGAAGATCGGCGAACGAATCGAGTTGTTGAATCGCGGTCCGTCTTTGAAACGATCGTCAACAATAGGGCTTTCTCGAATGTTTCTATCATCCTCTTCATGAATAAGAGTGACCTGCTAAAAGGTATTGTTACATGCTCTAGTTTTTCATTCTGTTTTTTTTTTGGTAATTGTTCACTACAATAATAGCCGCTCTCACTGGTTGTTCTGACGGACGTGGTTTTAAAGAATCCACCCGTTTTTTGGCCAGTGTTTTTTATTTAGTTTTTTGCGGACAAAAAACACTTTTTGCGGGCGTCCGTACGAGAGAACAGACGTGGAGACGAGAAAGCAAGAAACGGGTGGAACACAGATATTCACCCCCCCCCACACCCAGGCTATTCCATCACGATAAGCAGTGGCAGCAATCGGCAACGTTTGAGAGCCGCTTTCAATCGGCGAGAATGGCCTATGTTCCACCTTCTTGGGCGCATCTTCTTGCTCACAGAAAGGAATGAGACCTGTAGATCCATCCATTGAACATTGTATTAGGTACCGGGTATCTTAATGTCGTTTTTCCCAGTTCAGGAAATTTCGAAGCCGATTACCATGCCAAATCAACATCTGAGAAAGTCTTTTTAGCCTGTTAATACTGTGCAATATGTTGCTTATTGCTTCCTATTGTTGGTGCTCGATCTAACTTTCTCCTAATTTTTATACATTGTTCGAAATCTCCCGTGCCCATTGTGCAAATTCGCATGTGTGTAGCAAATGCCCTCACAGTCGGGCTGGGAGCTGCGAATTTCGCCAACCAAGCCAACGTTGCTTTTGTTGGGGGAACTACTACCGTTTGGAATGCTCGTTGGGTTTTCACAGTTTCCTTAGAAGACAGTGAAATCTTTGAAAGGATGCGTGCAGTTGTCGTCAAAAAGGAGGCTCTAGTTAAGCCATTCGAAAGAGGGCTGCACCAGACTTGTGCTGAAATGGTAGGATACTTTCACAGTGATGGATAGATGATGTGCAAACATTCCCACGAATTTGATTCCGCAAGATATTCTGATAAATGCGCTCACTTGCTACTTCTGTGGGCACAAAAAGGGTGCGTTCTTGACTCCATGACTAAGAGGGATGATTTGTGAGATGATGTCAAAACCGACCTGCCTCTCTTTTTTGTCTCAAAAGATTCCGAGCTCGAATCGAACGAGCTTCCCACTCATACTGTTAAATGAGAAAATGTTAATGAGTCATTCGATGTGTATGTTGTATCATTCCCCAGACTCTGAATTAAAATATTGCTGATCCGATACCCTTGGTGAAAAAGCGACATTAAGATATCCGGTACCTAATACAAGCGCCTTTTGGCTTAGTAGACCGACTGTCGCTCGGAAGTAGTACTCTGGGAACTCGTCCGGCGGTGCTTTTACTGACAGAGGAAGTGCTCTACGGTCAAATTAATTGGTAGGAATTCATATTTCTGTTGTTCCAGAGAAGGTGCCGAAGTCCGACATCCGGCAGTACTTCTCCGACTTCACAGGAGATCATTTGAACGTCAGAGATGTGCAGTTCTTTCTAGTCGACAAGTTCGAGACATCGCGGAAAGATCGCGCTCGTCCATTCTTCTATCACTACACAACTGCCATTGACACGGAAAATATAAGACGAGTATTCATAGACGTGCGAGACACGATTTTACAGCAAAATCTTAAGTCCCTTATGATGCAATGAATTTTTTCATATGCAATTTTTATTGTATGAATTCGAGAAGCTAATTATTTGAATACTTCCTGTCGATAATGGTAGCTTTGTTCCACCACTGCGCTCATCGAGTTTTAATGTCTACTCGCGCTCTCACGTCAACTGTCAAAAATAGTTTAAGTTGATCTCACAGGTGACTCAGAGGACAAAGTCTTCATGAATATACTGGGTATACATGACTGTGCGTATGACCTGTGTGCCTTGTCTTGTGTCCTATATGATAAAGGATTAAATCTGCTCACACACTGTGTTTGTTAATTTGCACTGATCAAGGCTAAAAGTGCTTCCATCAACACACGTCCAAGTGATCTTTGTGATACTTTGGAGGTTCGAGCTAAAACAATAAGTTTATTTGCTCTGAACTACTGAGCGGCTCAGTCTTGTCTAGTGGTGAGGTAATTATGCTGGGAATTTTAATTTTGATTGCATGCCAGGAGAAGCCCAAACAGGATTAACCGAACCTTTGGCACAGTTTGAGCAAATTTGAAGACCGGTTTCGTCCTTGTAGGGTCTGGAAGTCAACATGTACCACCACACTCGAGCCTTGAAGACAACGCGGATTTGCCTGTGGCAATCTTATGGGCAGGGTCAACCGTGCGTTGCGCAGATTTCAAAATTTTTGCGCCCGCTTCTCCCCTCCTCCCCCTACCACTTCAGAGTGTAAGGGTAAGACTTCCTCTATTGGCTATTAATGTCTTTTTACATATTTTTATGCCCATAATCAAGGTATGGGTCGTCGCTCAAAGGACGGAAATTGATGCGACATGAAAGTTATTAATAAAAAGCGTTTTCAGAATTTTCAAACCTAAATGTTTGTGCGCGATGAGAACTTTACTTTCAGTGTACAACAGTTTTTTTTTCAAACTTTGAAATCCTCTCCTTTTTTATGGGCTGAAAAATCAAACCTTGCAGCATGTATTTAGTTGCCCACCTCTTCATCTATAACTACCTTTCCTATAGCAACTTCCCCAGATCGAGTTGGTGTAGAAGCGGTCGATAATAAAATTGTGGATGCCGAGTTGACTGCAAATGACAAAAGAAACAAAGAAAACGCCCTTTAATATGGACTACCCTCAAAATAAGGGACGGGGTGTCGGACGAGTTGTCTGAACGAGCTTGCATTTATCGCTGGCTCGTGCCACCAAGAAAAGCAATTGCAATCGCTCATGCACTAAACTAATGCAAACAAAGACATAGGCACCAATAAAAACAAAGAGATATGATAATCAAAAGGATTGCGCAAGCAAAAGCAATCAAAATTTAGGCAGCATTCGTCGAACACTTGCAAACGCGCCAGGACCACGCAGTCGTGCAAGGACCAGTTGTGCAAGGATCCGCAGCCAACGTAATTCGTCCAAAGGCCAAGATGAGTAGCCAAAAGCCAGCTTTGTAAGACCCCAGCGCCGTTGTCGCACACTTCCGAGCCGCGACAACGGCACATCTTTGGTACAGGTGGGCTACTCTTTCCCACCAAAGGAATGATTCTTCGAGTTGACTTCTGCTGGGGTATTGCTTTAAGTTCCTTCAAATTAGCATGCCGAGAAACGGAAAAAGCCATCCAAATCCACTAGATCACTGCATCATAGCATATGCTAGATTCTTATGAGAAGCTTTGCAAACGAAACATTCTTCTGCCAGAATTTTATATTAGGTTGGAAGGAAAGTCCTGCAAAACTCTTTTTCAATTCCTTTTTCTTTGAAAAATTTGCAGGTGACAATTATGACCAAAAATGGTAGGGCATTCTCCAGACATATATTCGCTGGGCGAATATAGTCGCTACAATATAGTGAGTAGTCATCCAAGAAAGTCTAAAATAATCTCGACCACAAGCCAACTTGTGCTCCGGTCATTTCTAGTACAAATACCCCTGTAACTATGAATTCATGTAAACGACCAATTATCTGCAGTGAGTTTAACGGGAATGTAACTCACCGCTGCAGCGTGTTTCACCTGTGCTAGCGCTTTCGATCTTTTGACACTTCTGTACATATAAGAGTCCAGCAGCACCTCGCACTCTCTATTACAGGTAGGGCTCTTACGGAAGCTAACCACCGAATCTTCGTGATGGGCACCATTGTGAAGGTAAAGGTCTACGCTGCAGCACTTCAGAAGTTGGCCAACTCAGCTAGTCAAAAGCGCTTGTGCCGCGCGCGACAATGTTTGCTTCCTTTCTGTGGCTGTGCAAGGTTTTTTTCTACCTCATCTATCGTATTTCTTTAGTAAAGCCCTGAATGAGTACCACCTAATCAAGTTCTTCAGTCATCATTTTTATCATCTCTTATAAAATAATTAGACGATCGAGTGCAAGTCGAAAACGAAGCCACTCGCTTTTTTGACCCGCACTTCGCCACGTTTTGAAAAAAGACCATCGAGAAAATTTTTGAGCATTGGAGAGAAGTGGTGGTTGCCCACGGTTGGTAAACAACTGGCCAGGAGTCGTAGCCAAAAAGATGAAATTAGCATCCGAAATTAGAGTATCCTTTCCAATCTAATATCAGAACACTATCAGAACGCTAAATACAAATCAATTCCCCAGATTTGTTATAAATTCTTCCACTTGGTCTGGACTGAAAACATCAAAATTTCTCGGGCAGAATCTCATTGCTCGACTCATTGGAATATGAAGTGATTAAGTGATTAAATAAGAACTCCTGCTCTGGGATCGCCATCCAATCTTCTGTGGTGGGGTTGCAGTTGCAGTCGAAAGTCTGTGTTCCTTTCCACTTTGTCATGGAAATTTTTGAGCATTGCAGGGAAGTGGTGGTACCTCCATCATTTGTGGCTAGTGCTTAAGCTTACGACCTCATCCCTTCCATTCACCGAACACGACCCCCCCCCCAGTTGATCTCTGTGCAACAGGCGGTTGACCGCGCCAATGGGACCACGGTTCTTTTTGGCGCGCTTGACTCTCGCTTAATAATGGGCAAAATTGTCCTCAAAGCAACAGTTCCAGATTGAATTCGAGGGGTAAAGTGGTCGGTAACGAAGTTGTACGTAGGGAGGACCGAGTTCAAATAGTCCCTGTGGTCTCACAACGACCACAAATGCCTCCGCAGCCAATCGCGCGCTCTCCACGACTGGCAAGTTGGTGGCGCTAACATAACAGCTAAGTCCCTCCTCCTTCGGCAGTGTTCGTTTCGGTTCTAGCGAAATTTCAAGGTGAGTTTTTTGTTCAGTATCTTTCCACGTGTGCTTGTCTAGGGCTACCGTATCGTTCCGCACCACTAGTATCGAAGACACCAGACCCTGTTAGGACTGTTGCTTTCTTGTAAGAGCAATTTTCCTCGAATTTCCCACCGCGGCGATGTATCGAACCTGTGCAGTTCAAGCTTTCACATTAAATACAGTGGCGCTCGAAGGTCTTCGGCCAAATGGTTTTTCGGCCGTAATTTTTTTTTGCTCGACCAAATCAGTTCCGATTTTGATATGATTGGGAGACAAGTCTTCTTCACTATAATAGTAGATTAGAGTCGGATAGGAGGAAGAGCCTTAGAGAAAGAAAATTATTTTATTAATAGTACCCGAGTATGACAATTCCAAGTAGATTTAAATTATTGTGAAAAGCCTAAAGTTGAGAAACAATCGAACGTATGATAAAAATGCCGAGCATACTCAGTTCTTTGTTGCTAGTCTTCTAGATTTGCGAGAGTCCTCACCACCTCTGGATTCCTGTGAAGTTGTCGACAGTGACGTGATAGGGAATGGAATGAGTCTGAGCACACCTGTTTTGCAAACCACCACGGGGCTCCATCATCATCTGTAGAAACGAAGGTGGATCTGTGATGTTTGGAAAGCACAGGACAACGTATGTGTGGTGTCCTGTTGGAAAACATTCTGATCCAAAGTATTAGCGGCTATTCGTGAAGCGAGGCTGAGGCTCGGCGATGGTAATCCGTAAAGGGGTGGAACTACAGAATAGGATTCGGGAATTAGTAAAGGCTTACGTAGAGAATTGGTTCTAGAAGGCTCCGCGTATTTAGGCATATAGCACCTGCACCAAACTGAGTTCGCCCTCTAGCGATGTAGCGATCCAAAGCATCGCAACTCAACTTGTAGGAGGGCTCTCGACAGCTTGGTGCACCTTTGACGGAGGCACAACTTCAGTTGCATATCCCTGTTGTCATCGATACACCAAAGGAAAGAGTTGGGATTGTTTCGGCAACGAAGAGTTAGGAATGGGCGGAAAAATCGTCAAATTTGAAGAAAAATTGAGTCGGTCGCCCCAATAGATAGCGCATTCATTGGCCGATCCCACACATAGGCCCTGTTAAGGTTTCAGCAAATCTGCAAGGCTGTTAGCAAATTAGTGAATATGTTATATGTTTCCATCATGCGGTCTATTGTTTTTTTTCCAGTTTCAAGCTTTACAATAACTTGAAATCTACTGGGAATTGGGCCATACTCAGGTACTTCTAATGAAATAAGTTCCTCTCTCTTAAGTCTCCCCCTACCCGACACTTATCTATTAGTATAGTGAGGAATGCTTGACTCTTAAACTTTTCAAAATTGGAACTGATTTGATCGAGCAGAAAAAAGGTAGATAATTAGTACCATTTAGCCGGAGACTTTTTAACGCTACTGTATATTTGCAAAAGCGATTTGGAAGATTGTAAGGGAACTACGGTCTCAAAAAGGTGGAGGGTAAACCTTAAAATGTGACCTCAAACTGCCGATCGAAACTACGTCTGTTCATAGCCTCTATGAACAGGTTGATCTGTATCAGAAACCCTGTAGTGTACACATTACCTTCTACGGTAATGTGTACAGTAGAGTTGCTGATACAGTTCGAACCTGTATATGAAGGCTATGAAAAGATTAAGGAGTTTCAATCAACAAAGTAAGGTCACCTTTCAAGGTTTTCACCCTTCACCTTTTTGAAACCAGAGCTCCCTCCCCAATCTTCCAAACCGCCATGAGAGACGGTCCAGAACCCGAGAACGGGACCTCTTCACAGCCCGTAGATTTCCGCATTGATGTGGCTGTTATCGCTGCTGTTCTTTTCAACGCTAGCGCTCTCTCTGCTATACTCCTAAAGACCGTGTTTAGCCAGCCGGTGGGGGTACTGCACCGATGACGCCGCAGGAACGGTCATGCTAGAACGCCGGCGGCATATCCTTCGCTGCAAATTATGCGTCAGTCCGCACCCTAAAGGAGTCTTACAGTATCTCGACTAGATAGGTTTCCCCTTCTTTGGCCTCCTACCTTATCGTGGAACCTTCTTTCAAATGCGCGAAGAAGGGAGTGTGTTAGAGTGGCAACCACTATTGGGTGCCATTGTCCCACGCTGCTGACAGACCCTTCAGTAGAACAGGACGCGGCTGTGTGGTTTTAGAAAAAACGTTCATCAACCTGAAGTCTGTGTAGGAAAGGAGAACCCGGAACAGATATCATCCTAACCCAAATCATCTGTTCTAGATTCCTTCCATAACCTATCTTAGTAATGTGTCAAATGGCTGCAGACAAGGGTGAAGAAATCGAGTGTCTGTTCAAGCAGCCATTGCACCCTGCCGGCAGAATTTTCCAATATTTTCAATGTAGAGAAGGGAGAGATCTTCGATTAGCTATAGTATAACACTTCTTTCAGGTAGGAATACCCAACTTGAGTTTAGTCAAGTAAGATGAATTCAATGATGGAGCTCAGGTGAGTAATATTATTTCAATGCAGTGTGTGAGGTAAGGGGGGGGGTGCGGTGAGGTAGGAGGCCAGGGGTCCTTCTGCCCTTGCAATAAATTGAATACTAACTTCCTGGGTTTGTGTTATTGCATCGTAGTGAAAGAGATATGGAAATATGAATGAAACCCGAAACTTTCAGGAAAATTTTCGGTCCTAACGGTGCTGGTTAACTCGCCACTGACTTTCGTCAGAGAGTCACGCGAAGTGCTTGGCTTTGACGAAGCATACGATACTTCACATTTGATATTGTTTCTGTAGCAACTGCAGTTCTCCATCACATTTTTGATATGGCTACTCTGACAGGATTATGTCAATATATCTATGATCCGCATAGTGTGTCAGCTAAATAAAATATCTTCAACGTTGGAAAACACTTAGAAGCAAAGTGTAGAATATTTCATCTGTCACCAGAAGGCATCGTTGTGCAGTCAATGAAGTGAACAAAACACTGGAGCCTTGATGTACTCAAATCCTATACTATTTACCTGTCGAAAAAAATCCCCAACTTCCTCCAGCA
>KZ347210.1:17894-29954 GCA_002352805.1 Teladorsagia circumcincta | reverse complement strand
AAGCTGGCATGATCTAGGTAGATACGAACCTCACAATTTGATTTGTGATATCGTTCTTACTATTCGGGCTAATCCCGCTACCAGCCTTCATGCGATTAGAGGACTCACTTGAAATTCTCATAGAATGTGATCATATTTAGTGTTCTTGGAACATTTATCAAATTTACATCAAACAGTAAATTCCAAAAGTTGTGTGAATTCTCGCTGTGACAATTTCTTATCGTCGACCCATCATCAAGGGTCTTCATCAAGGGTCTGGCCAAGGACGAATTCCGAAACTGTGACCTCCGAAAAATGCGACCTCGCAGAGCAACTCGGTCCCTGTACTACTCTTCGAAAAAATCTTCCCTGCTATCAAGGCTCAAGTACACCTTTCTGGGCTTGCGAAAAATGGAATGTCAAAAACTGTGCCCACCCAGAGGATTAGGGCAATTACCCAGAAGAGGATCATCTGACGTATCTTTTTTACAATTTGGACGGATGAAAAAACTTCGTATCAAACTTCTTTGTTATCGTCAAAATCAGAGGTACTTTTCGACTAAAACTGAGAGTAAGTTCCGAAAGATTGTTCGGTTTATATCACACTATTTCCCTAATGTGTAACTGTTTGAGAGGAAAATCACATTCAAGAGTGAAACTCCATTGACGTTCGTTTTCCAGAAATTTTTGAAACCGACACGTAGTTTTTGCAAAAGGTGAATTTAGGCGCGATATGTTGTTCCGTATCCACGAACAGTTGCTTGATGAACGATTGCTCTCCTTTCTGGGATTTAGCACCCTATTAAGCTTTCGAAACCACGAAAACCGTTTTTAATGCGCATTTCTCCAGCCGCTGGAGCAAGAAATTGCACCCTTCTTGCTCCCTGGATTTTAATCCGATAAACTTCTCTGTGTGCGGGATGTCAAACATAGAAAACATCCACAACTCTCGGGACGACATCGCCGTTCCATTACTGTGGCGCACTACTGGTTCTGTCGTTGGACGTCCGCCGTATGTCTGTTTCAATCCTCAAACTTAGATTAAATAAAGCTTTGTTATATAAAAAAGGCTAAACCTTTCTCTGATTTTCTTATCACAAAACTTGCTACTACCTTTGCTGAACCACATTCCTGTTTCTGGTCATGTATGGGATGAGTGAAGTATGGGATGGATGGGGCATGAGTACATGAAATTTATCGTTCATCGTTATAAAACTACTAAGTGGAGCTCTCAAACAGTGTAAGGGTACGCGCTAAATTTGGCAGTGCGAACGGCAATACTTTTGAGATCGGTTACAGAATAGCCCGAAGATCGAGAAAAATAATCAAAGGTGTCGTCACAAATTAGCTAAATCCATTAGTGGGCGATGGGGTATTTGCTAAAAGGGCGGCACTCAATTATAAATGCTCATAACTCAAAAGTTGATTTTGAGCGAAAAACAAAAGTTATCGGATCGGCTCAAACTGTAGCTCATTCGATAGAGCTCAAAAAGTTGGAAGACGATAGAGAATTTGCTTTAGCCGTTTTGCGGGCCGCAAGTAGTGTTATAGAGCTTCGAAGTTGAACATCGGGTGTTGGCTGCAGTCGGAGTTGTCTTTGTGGAAATGTCACGCTTACCGCGGGGAGAATGACGATGCGAGAAGGCTGCCACAGCATGAACAGCGAAAGAGTAATGCCGACATTTTTGGTCAGCGGAAGTGGGCGTAGCCTGGGGCACCACAGCGATGAATTCACTGGGCTTCTTGAAAGCCATGCGTTGAAGCAGTACGTCTCCAGACCAGTTATACTTACGTATGCAGTCATAATCACGTTTGGTGGTATTGCAGTTTATGCCAAATGAATGGCACCATCGAACTCAGCGTGTACGAAAACCTAGGGCGCCAAAATTTCATCTGGAAAGAGGCGAATTGCAATTTCTCTCCCTTACATCCGAATTTGCGTTACTTGAAGGGTAACGTAAACGTCCATGCCTGCCTGACTCAGTCCATGCCTGCATGGCTTAAAGTGGCCGGATTTTGGCTTGGTTCATTAGTGGAGAGCAATTTGCGTTCCTTAAATGTATCGTAACGCAAAACTGTCCGAGCCAGTGGACATGAATGGGACGGGCATGTATGAATGGAGCGGGACCTGAAAGAAGGGATCGAAAGGTGCCCAAGGGAGCGTGTATGGCAACAGATAGGGCTAGGTGAGAGGCATCACGGTAGCAATACCAATGGGCGGAGCCGGTCTGATAGGGGCGCCACGAGTACTCAGGTCGCCGTATTGCTTCCAAAAAAGTTTGTAAGGGCAAAAAGGGGTTTATGTGGAGAACATGGGTCCAGTGAGGGAAGGGGGATGTGGTCCGATAATGCAACAGCCGGTGGCCGCGATAGATATCAACCGCAAATATCGGTTTTTTTCGTAGGAAGCTTGAAAAGGCTGCAAGTCTCACTGTAGACTAGGTTCAGTGCTAGAAGTTCAATTTCTGTGGAGCTAAGCACTATCGATTGGTGTCGAACGAATATATCGATTTTTGCAGCGAGCTCAAAAAGGGTCCCACGGCCGACCAAGTGCAGTCGTGGAAGCGCAATATCTGTAGACGCGTGGTCAACTGTCTGCTACTGACTAGAAAAATTCGGGTTTTTCCACGAACGCCCGAAGAAAGCCTTGAATTTCTACAGTGAGAAAGTACCGTCACAGAAATTCACTTTCAACACGATCTGAGTGTACAGAATGAAATTTGACAGAAACCGGTTTTTTATAGAGATCTCAAAAAAGGATCAGATCGCACTTTTTACTAAGCACACTCGTAGAAGTGCAATACCTGTAGGATTGTGGGTTATATGCTAATATCAATCGAATAATAGTTTTGAAATGGCTCTGGATCTGTATAGGAGCTAAGAATGCCCGCAAAAGTTCAAGCTCTGGATGGTTTCGATGTTGACTAGAAAAATTAGTTACTGTCAGGAGAGCTAGCAGGGCATATTTGGTTCTCTGCAATTGCGCTACGTCGTAGTTCAAGTAAACGCACAGCATGTTGCCACTTCCTGCCAATGGCTTTATTTGCTCTGGAAATGCTCCACCCAAGATCTCCGATATAGAGGAATCTGAAACTTCCCCTTCAATAACCGAAAAGCGTGTGCTTGTCCGAAATAAGTGTGGCAACGGTACACGACTTAGCAATCTGCGGCTCGATAAGGCAGACCTGGAGAGTAACCTGTAGTGCGTTATCCAGTTAAAAGGCAGCGAACAGCGAGTTTGTAAAAAGACCCTTCCAAGACGGTCAAGAACATAATATACTGTATCGGGTGCAGAGTCGGCTTTTCGGCTTAGACCGCTGTTGGTGAATAATGAAATAGATTTTGATAGGTCAGCTAGGCGATGGAAAAACTTGATAGTGGAAAGTGCACTGAGCCAATAACCACAATCTTTAACGAAGGTGCTGATTTTTTATGTGTAAACGTATCAGTTTAGCGAAATTCGAGCAAAGCCGCCAGCGTCCTTTTCAGATGTACAAAAAAGCAGTTAACGAGACTAGAGCTGTAATTGACAGACACGCTTGGCACCAGAAGATGGGGAGCTAATAACGCAGGTCACTTCGCCTCTCGACCATCCAAAGCCTGAATAGGGGAAATTGGGTTACAACGAGTAATATATACCGTGAAGAGCAGAGATGTGATCTAATCCAAAGGAGTGGTCAGCGGAAGTCAAGCGGATGCGGCAAGAATACCCAGAATGCTTCTTGGATCACGAATTTCTTGCCTAAACAGAAAAGAAACGAAGGCGATGATCAGTCCAATGCCACTATGATCAGAGTAGGAGATCGGTAGAAAAAGTAAGAAGATTCAAAAATGAGACAATGGATGGGTTGTGAGGCAGTTGGACAGCACTCGTGTTGATAGAGATAGCAATCAACCTCTCAGGGATTGTGCAAAAGTAATAGAAAGTTTTGGATGATAATTGGCTATGTATGGATGAGGCCAAATTTTCGAACTTCAAAAGAAAGAGTGCAAGGCTAGTCGTGGATTGCCATGGAAAACGCAGTGGGAAGTAGATGGCTCCCGGTACATGAAGGCTGATCTGACTGCACATGGTGAGTCAGGCAATAACGACTTATTTATGGATGTGTGAAATAGATAGGAGGAGTCTTTCAGAATTCAGTGGCGACAGTGATGCTCCTTGGCGTGGAAAGGCACCCGAATAATGGAAATGTCATCGATGCTTTGCGTCATGGAGCTTTAGTCCTCGGGAAAGAATATTGAGAGCCAAGGAAACAGCTGAAAGAAGGATGTTGAGCTGGGGTTACAGCTAGACGTAGCGAAGGAACGGAAGTAACGAGGACGTTAAAGCGGTTATGCAGACTGCTCCTGTGCTGCTGAAAGCCGCTAGAGTAGCAGCTACGATGAGAGGCAGGCATGTGGTCGTATAACTACGAGATCACCTCATTTAAATTGTAAAACACGTTGAACTCGGGGCAATTGAACACTTGAGGCCTAGAAGAAGAAGTGAAAGGTTCTCGCATAAAGGATTGCTGACATGAATACAAGATCATGGTAAAGGACGCCGACATAAGCTAGCACTAGGCTGCGAGCTGCCCATAAGCAGCAAGCTCCCGTAATGCCCTAGTGTGAACCCAAATTTGCGACTTCCACACAAAGCCCAGAGCGATTGCGGCGCCTATAACCACTAATTCACAAACGAATCTAAAACCGCATCTTGTCCACTAGGCCACCGGCTCCCCTCAGCGCACAAGGTCCGCTCGTATTTGCCGCAAATGCACGTTATGCCCAGTGTGAACCTGCATTTGCGACTTCCGAACACATAAGCTAGAAGAATTTTCGCGCCAATAACCACCGATGTGCGAATCACTCTGCGGGCGTAGTCATTCCACTAGGCCACAACCAAGAATACTATGCTTGAGTATACGATGAATTGGTAGCCTCACTACAGGCAGTAATTTCCCGTTCCAGCAGGGGTCAAATGCTCGTTATACCTTAGTGGGGACCCGAACCCCGCGACTTCCGAGCACGAAAGTTAGGGCGATTCCTGCGATGATGAACACAAATTCACAAAGTACTCTGCCGGCATAACTTGTCTACTAATAAGCAACCAAGCATAATATGCATAAGTATACGCCGAATTGGTTGTGCTATTCTTGGCGTGAAGTTCACCACCAGCTCACGTACACACGACTGGTATGGAGACCTACTGCTGCAACGGATGGATATCAAGCGCCCAATCAAGTCCATCTCCCATCCATTGCTCAATCTGGGGAAAATTGGGTAATGGTTGGCGAAGGATAAAATGGAATGCTTGGTGGATGGGGCATTGTTATGCGAGTAAGTTTGTATCTAGTCACCTTACTCTTTTTTATTTACGTGTTTCAAAACGAAAACACTAATGAAATAAACATACATCAATACAACATTTTCATCTCAAGATGATAACTCTAAATCCGAATTTCCCATGAAGCATGAGAAAAGTCGAGATACATCATAATTCTAATGGAACAATTTTCATTAACACAGGTTTTTTTTATTCTGTCGTTGTGCCAGTTGTTGCTATAATGAAAGAAGCCGCCGTTCAGTTTTCAGGAGGAATTTGGTTCCATGTCTTTCGGCAAATTAACGGCGGACCTGTGCCAAAAGCCACCGCAAGCGAATTCTGTTCTGTGACAAGTCGAGTTCCTGCATACATAAAAATTGTAGTCTAAGCTTTACAAAAAGTCCGGTCAACACAAAACCTTATTTGGGGTATCAGGTCTCATTGATCAAATGTATGAAGCAGGTACATTGATGTGGGTGTGTCAGACGTAGAGGCAAACAGAAAACGTGCTCATAAAACAATGTTGTTTCCGAAGTTGCAAGATGAATGAAATTTGCCGTTCGTTCTTTGCAATGCAGAATTTATTCAAATTGGAAAATGAATTTATTCACCGTAATTTTTTCATGTGTGTGTGGAGTGTGTGCTTTTTTTATTGAATAAAGGAACCGGGTGTCTTATTGCAAAAGCACGCAATCGGTGCAGTCAAACTCATTAAAACTTTTGACAGTTTATGTTACCATAGCCTTCGTTCTGCGTGAAGACAATTCTGTAGGTTAAAATATTGCGCAACACTAACTCTGTGACACTTCGATAGATTTTTATTTCCTAAATCTTAAATTCAATAGCATTTATCGATGATAGGTCGTAAAATATTTGAGAAAGGTACTAATGAAGAGACAATAGGTACAAGAGGATATGAATTGTGTGTGGTGCTTCTTAAAGAGATCGATTATGAGGAGACTAACTATCCATCCTCCAAAATCTTTTCATGAGGCATGGGGCTGAAAAAAAGCCTTACCGCGGCGGACATATACACAGCACATAGCACACATACATATAACACAGATATGCAAACAATGCTCACGTCATCACTGTAAAAGCTCTATAAAAGTCATCCTTACCGCAGCAAACCAAATTCAGCTTTACTCTGGAATAAAATCATCGCGTGTTTAAGATGCATTTATACATCGTTCTACTGGTACGTTGATCCAATAACATAACACTTTCTCTTCTTGACTATAGGAACAAATAGCAGCAATGATTACCATTTGTTTTGAAAAGAATTCAATTTCGATATTCAGATATGTTGCGTTCTTCTATCCTCTGCACGACATGCTGAAGGTCTGATTGATTTTATGAAATTCAAGATCTAAATCTTCTATTCTCTAGATATTTTCCTATGCTCAGGCTACAATTGTAAACAAAACATCCCTGATGCACTACAAAACGTTCTTGTCAAGGAAATAAATAGTAAACGTCAGCAGTATAAAGAACTCGGCCCTAATACGGTGGTAAGTGATCGTATTTCATTTGCACTACTGACATAGAACATCACGCGTACACACTGATCCTGTATCGTAAAATGTGTCAATGCAACTCAGCAAAAATACCGTTGCTCATTTGTGCCTAAAACATTGACTAGAAAAAGAATCAATTCCAAGAAATAGTCACAGTAAGTTTCCATTTATGCTAACATCGTTGATTGATGATTATTTACATACACTGCTAGTACTACTTATTAGCATAGTGTATGTAATGGAAATTTTGAATCTGATGGGTCAGAGAAACAGTTATCTCCTATTGCAGGCATACGATTGCGGGCTTGCAGAGGAAGCCTTCACTGGCAGATTTCAATATGGAAAACGTGATCATTTCACTATCGAAGGGTACTATAGTGTTTTGTAACGTCAACGTTCCTTTTTTGAAAGATTACATTTCTATTTCACTTGCATCTACATCACAACTGTTTATTTCAGCGTGTTCGACAGTAACTGGGAAAAAACGCTGCACGATGCAATCGCAAATGTTCATGCAAGCCAAGTGGGTGATGATTTTCTTTCCTTTCAGATTTTTGTATGTCTTAAATCACGAAACAGAACTAATATTGGAAATTGCACAAGATCATTCAGGCAAGAATTGCTCTATTACGCAATTTCAGATTGTGACTACCACTACTAAAGCGACACAGGTTGGGTGCGGAGTAAGGTTGACAACTCTCGACGAAAATGACGGTGTACACAAGTTTACAATGGAATGTGATTTTGACACGAGGTAAATGTGTATGTTGTGTTAACTCAAAATACATACATAGATCAGCTAAAAAATTTTAGGAACGGGCTGGCTCCACGTTAATCTGGTAACCACCACCTTCAAGTGCTTCACATTAGACTAGATAATAATAGAATAAAGATTTTACGTTTTAAACGAACAATTGTAAGACAGATTGCAAGAACTAAATATTGCATTATTGGCTCCAATTTCCCATTCATAACTCAACCCAATTCTTTATAGATTTATAAACTCTTCTATCTAATAGACTTAATTGCAAGCCAGAAATGGTGCAGAAGAGTGCATCGTAGGGATGACTGAAGTTCGTATTCAACTGTAAGTGGAACGGGAAGCAAGAAAAATCTTCTGAAATTTTAAAATTAGGGTCTTAACCTTCTGTAGGGTTGGATGTTGTGGTATGATGGCATGGAAGTCGATCAGAGAAGACAAAACACGCGAAACAGCACACCGTTCGAGAGAGCGCGCTGATCTGCACAGTAATCGCGATGGGTGGGGAGCGTTGCAATAGGGGATCATTGGTTGGAGGCCCGTAAAAATCAACGCCCTTATCGCACAATTTCACCAACGAAGCTGGCATGATCTAGGTAGATACGAACCTCACAATTTGATTTATGATTTCCTTCCTCTTACTCGGGCTACCAAGGAAAAGAAAACAATAAGGAAATTACGACTGGAATAACTACACTAATCTTAGCAATGAAGTTTGCGGATTAATTGAAATTTCTTGTAGGGTCCTGCCACGAAGAGCTGGGGCAACGAAAGAACGGAGCTGGTTCACTAGGACAGAAAGCGACTTTTCCGCTTATACCGCGCGGAACGCTTTGATCAAAAATTTCGCGCGCGAAAAGCAGAAAAGTCCTTTCTGTCTTAGTGAACCACATCCGTAAGAACGTGGGGAAGTCATGGAATTAGGGTCATATGCTGAATGTTGGGTGGGAGATGGCGATGGTAAGGTGGAGAGGTTTCGTCGCAGAAACAAGTCGACAACGGCTACTCCTTGGATTTTACAGCTTTGTTTTTATTTTTTCATCGCTGTTTTTGGTGCTCAAAATATATTTACAAAAAATAATTTACAAGCGAATATTCAATCAGGAATTGTAAAAGGGTGTCAACAAGCTGCGAAAACAAAGATGTGACCGTTGCTCAGTTGTTCCTGCGACGGAACCTCCCTAACGCTTACCCATCCCCATCCCCACCCGATATTGAACATGTGACCCTTGAAGGAGGAAGGGATCCGAGAGAGAGCGCAGGAGGAAGCACCAAACTGGGGCGCTTCAAAGGGCGGAGTTCAAATAGTCCGTCGAACAGCAATAAATCAAATAAAGGGGCAATAAAGGAGAGGGTGTAATTGGAGCCAATTGCGAATCACGGAAGAGTTCTGACTGTGAGTGCTATGTGGCTCGGAGGGGACCAGTCGCCGCCGCGGCCTCCACAATGTTCGCGTACTACGTGAATCCGTGAGACAGGGGGAGTGTAGGCAGTCCAGGGGGGGCTGAGGGCAGTCACTTTACATGGGTGAAAAGCCGGAATGTTCGAATCCTACTCTCTCGCTGAAAAGATGCGAACATGCGCGATGCTGCGCTGGCGACTAGCCCCATCCGAGCCCAGCTAGCGCCAAGTTCTATAGCTCTTTTTTCATTTTGTTTTTGAGGTACGAAACTATGCATCGGTTTCCAACTGAAAATGAAAGGTGAATTCACTAATTCATTTCCTTGCAAATGCAGTCTGCCTAGCTAGAACGTTTTGATTTCACAACATGCACAACTACAACAAATAAAATATAAAAATGAACATGCAAAACGTTAACATGAAATGAGTAGGATCACCCGCAAACTCGTTGGAAATAAGCAAGCGCGTTTACATTGGAAACAAACTAGTAAACTCACTTTTCATGCCATTCGAAAGCGATGCAGTTTCGTCTCTGTAAAAAGTGATAATTGAAAACGAAAAAAAAACATTTCACGAACTAAGAACACTGAACAAGAAACAAGCAGGATCGAAACAGTCGTGTTGTTAAGCGAAATCGGCAGCAGAATTACACCGCAAACACCCCAAACAGCTGATTAGATCCAAAACGCCCTACAACACTCCACGCTACACTTGGACGGCAGCCGTGCTCCGTGTACGACGCTTCACATGCGGTGATGGGAGGAGCTGGATTGACCGGGCGGCCTTCGATTGAAATGGAAGGCATTTGGGGCTTGACGGCGCATTCCGCGGTAGGAGGTTGCTGCAATGTGTGCAGCTACCCACATACGACCTCCTGGCATGGGAAATACTTCGGTAGAGCGTCTGAGCGCGACCTTTGCCTTTAATGGAAGAGAATAGCTGATACACCTATACAATGAATGTGAGCGTGGGCAAGCATTAATCAGAAACTCAGAAACAGTGGTACAAAAGAAAAGCTGCTCCAGTCACGCGCTTTACATACAGTAGCTGTTTCGCTGCGGGAGCGCCAGCCGGGTGCGCGATGCCGCGTTGCGACGAGCGGGAAAGTCGCTTTCTGACTTAAGTACCCTCACCCGGCTACACTCCCCCTGGCTCACAAAATCCCCCGATCTCGCATTACCATAGTAGCTGGCAACAGTCCCACGTACACACATTTCGCGCCTACCGTATCCAAAAAATGCGGCGGGCTTACCACACTTGTATAGCACCGAAACAACTAACAATGTTGAGCAAGCCTCGACGAAATTTTCGCAAAATCTTTCTGTTGATGAGCTGATTCTGAAAAATGGCAATGGAACTTTACAAAACACCTTACAGTGACTGAAAGAATTTATTAGAATCGTATCTGATTGCATTAATCAATATCATGTGAGGGTTTGAGGATGTGAAATGCTAAGTCGTTGCTGGAACCGAGTTATTGATCGTTTGTTAAATTGGGCAAAAATAGTGCACGAATGTGATCATTATCAAAGTGGAATTTGGCAGAAATCACCAACGATCGATACGTCGATTCCCTTTGAAGCATTTTCTAATCCTAGCTAATACTCCACTAATACTTACAAGAACAACAGAATTCAAGGCAAATAAAATAAAAGTCAGAATCTGAATGTGAGCCTTTATACAGTAACGAGCTAACACTTAGCAACTAGCGATACCTCGGAGGCTAATGAAACGCCCTAAAAAATTGCGTAAGCTGTAGGTGCTAAGGCTTAATGAGACAGGAACAATTCGCGCCCTTCTAAGCCGAATTTCTTAAAATTATGCATCAAACATCGTATTCACCACGGTCCTGCATGGAATTCTGTGAATCGCCGACAAAAACTAAACAGGGAGGGGTTTTCCGGGCATTTCCTCAAAATTCTTCTAAACGAAAATATACAGTTGTCACATGAAAAGATCCATGGTATAGTGGGAACTAGTACGTCTACTTTGACATGAAATCTTTGCGGATTTCTGACCCACGGGGTGGTATCGATCGATTCTTAAGAAGACCTAATTCGCAGATGCATCGGTATTGATCGGGAATCTCCAACAACGACTGTACAGCCAACTTCACATCACCCTCAGATTGTCCAGACGCTCGTCGCATTATCTGAAAACGGAGATTTGTTCGGAATCTTATGAAAATGCTGTTCAAACTCCTGTTCTTCTAAAGAAATCAGCGATCAAATTTTGCGGAGTGATGTGTCTGGCTGAGATGCGCGCGGCCGCGTTGCAGCGAGTCGGCGGCGCGGCCGCACGCATCTCAGCCGAGAGTCGGCGATGCATCAAAATGAGACCACTAAAAAAGCAACATTACAACAGGGTCAAAAGAACCTACCTCGTGGAATTCTGTGAAGTGGAAATTGTCCCATGGACGCTTGGGCAAAGACTCGTCAAACACCTAATAATTTTGATTTTTAGATTTTTCTAGTACTAGATGTGGTTTCGGAAACTCACTCTCATCATTTCCCACGGCCCATCACCGACACCAACGACAATAATCGATAACGGGTACTGGCATGCTTGTACGATGGCGCGTCGCGTGGCACGTTCATTGGTCACTTGACCGTCAGCGATGATCACCAGAATGTGGTACTGTGATGTGTTAAAGTCAAAAGGGAGCAAAGAGGGCTGGGTGAATCTGTGGGAACTCACATCATTCGCTTTTTGGCAAATCTCCATCGCTTGATAGATTAGTGGTGCAAAATTCGTCGGACCGCTCAGATTGACAGTGGGTGTGACTTCGTTATAAATTCTGAAATAATTGAGCATGAGCTGTCCGTCTAACTCTACGGAAGTGAAGCTTTCCATTTGGACCTCTCACAGAAACTACTCAAAGTTGAACCCATAAGGAATAAGGATTATTAAATCGACATGTGACCTGCACTCCACAATTGAAAAAAAAGCAAAAAGGACCCTTGACACCGAACGTTTTTGGTTTGCTTTGTAGACCGATCTTTTTTCACCTTTGTATTTTATTCACAATCAGAAATATCTCACTATATATAATGCGCTATGTCTGTGTGTGTGTGTGTGTGTGTGTGTGTGTGTGTGTA
>KZ347210.1:0-17317 GCA_002352805.1 Teladorsagia circumcincta | reverse complement strand
AGGAGGGCGGAGGAGTGGAGTTCAACTGTCACCGATGGGCGGGGCATGACCAATGCGGGCGGAGTTTGCGGCTAAAATTAATAACTCGCTTCCAAGAAGTTCCGGAGACCGGGAAAAAGGTGGGTAGAGGTGGGTGGGGTAGTAGAGGTCAACCGTCACAGGGGCGGGAGATACCAAAGTGGGCGGAGTTTGTGACGAAAATTCATAACTCGGTTCTAAGAGGTCCCGGAAACCGGGGAAAAAGTGGACAGAAACCAACAACAGGAGGGTGGTCATCTGCTATAGGTGGGTGGAGCGTGCACCAAGTAGGCGGAGTTATCCACGGAACATTGTAGCTCGGTTCCAAAAAGTCCTGGAGACCGGGGAAAAGAGTATAGAGTTCGAAAACGGAAGTGAAGTGAGCAGGCATTGGCGGGTGGTGCGTGCGTTGAAGTGGGCGGAGTTCGCCCCGAAGTATGGGTAGCTCAAAGAGGGCACAGACCTGGAAAAGTGGATGAGGGAAGGAGATCAAATGCTATTTGTGGGCGCCACGAAGGTGGACGGAGCTCTACACGATGAACCAGAAAAATATTGGCATCACTGTCCCATACTATTGCAGTTCCGTAAGATGCACGCAAGTGCGTGCACCGCTAAGCTGGTATTATATAAGCTACCTGTGGTGTAGGTTAAAAGCAGCGAACACGATGGCTAGGAAGGCCCTTCCACTAATAGCACCCATTGATGTCCAATGGGCGCCATTGGTGGAAGAGCGTTGTGGTTCGAGTCATACTCCACAGCGCGTCGAGGGCTCTAGTCCTCAAAAGTCCAATGAAGTCGGTGTACAGCTCTACCCTCCAGCCACTGTGTTCACTGCCTTTAGGCATGCACCCGGAAAATATAGATATGGTTTTAGGCCTTAACTGAGGAAGCGTGCCGGCCCTGTTTCAGCTTTTGTGATAGCTTGGCACCCCAATTTCTGTCACCTTCCCATTAAAGGTGACCATTAGTCCCCAAAGGAAGCGACTCTACGGTGAAGAAGAAACGCATCAGGAAAGTATATACGCCGAACGAAACAGTAACTTGGCTGCCAAGGGAGCGAGGAGGTGACAACGAATGGAGGAGTTTGACGAGCAAGAGTTCGAAAACATCACGCCCCCGAAAGCGATCCACCCACTAGTTCAGCTGGTGTCCTCGACAACTATGTTGCTGGCAGCGGCACAAGTGGAGCAACTTGGCTGAAGCACTGTTCAGTATCATGTTGCCAAAGCGTTGCGGTAAACCCGTCCACACGTCCGCCGTATTAGCCGCTGCCCGTCCGTCAGCGCCAGTCAACAGTCACCCGAAAGTGTCCCATTGCGCTTACTAGATGGATTCCTCTGCCTTTTTCGCTATTAGCGAACCATTGACCCCCACGTCCCCTCTGAACGCTCCAGAACCTAGCGTATTAGCTGCCTTTGAAGAAATGCTCTCTTCGACTAGGGTGGCAAGACCTCTTATCACAGGGGTGGTGCTACTGTCGCGACATGAAAATGCTGGACGAAAACTGCAGGATAATGCCTTCGGATCACGGCTGCGACCGCTGCGACGCTCGTCTATTAGCGACCTGTGCCTCTGATGGAAAGGTGTTCGGAAATAGATGTGATAAGCTATCGCGAGAGTAATGATGCAGGATCGGAACGCCCCTCAATTTCAGCATACGTTGCGTGCCTGTTCTCTCGCATATGGGCTTTATCGCGCCTTTTATTCCCCTCCCCCCCACCTACCCGCCCCACAGCACTGTGTTCTTGGTCATTCCACGGTCTACCTCACAAGAAGAATTTTGATATTTTCTATTCTATGGCGCTTTTTGCGTTTCTCTCCATTAACGTTCCCCTTCTCACTTCTTGTCTAATGTTCAAACAGAATAACGCACTCATTTGCTCAACTCTATGCCTCCAAGACGAGTCTACGACCCTGCACTACTTACGATGTCGTCAGATGAAAATATACTCGATCAAAATTGCAAAAATGGGTGAAGGCGGGCCGTGATGTCGCAGCCTTAAACCATTTTTGTGGAGATCTGAGAATGATTGTGGAGAGAGCGCCGACTGAGATTGGCCAGGACCTGCTCCGCATTGCTCCCTCGCGCCCAATGCGATTTTTGTCTCAAGAAATATTTTCTGTATGGGCATAGATCTTGGGAATCTTGACAAACCTAGTAATGTAATGTTAAAGAGACTTTTGAGCCAGTAAATTTGGTTAAGCGATGCACAGGATAGTTGTGAATGTTCTTACTTGAGCACTTCTTCGAGTGTTCTACAGTCCCCATTCTGCTTGAGCGGAAACACACTCCAGTCACCAGTTTTCGCGTCACCAAACCCGTACACAGGAATACAACCGGTGCTGGCGAACGGAGCCAACGTTCGTCCGAGAATCGTAATCACCTGAATCACATTTATATGAAAATTGAGCCATGTCAAGTATATCTGAACCATGACAAGTATATCTAAACCATTTCATCGTATCGACGACCCGTTGTCTTCCGCATATTTTTACGGTGTTTCATCAACAGTCGTTAGTCCACCAACAATCACATCACATTACTGGTAATTTACATATTGCTTTCCTTATGTGATAACGTATGTGGGCACTTTTAGAACATGAATGCTGCCAACTGAGTCGGGCAAAAAAGAGTGTTCCTCATGTTGAAGTGTGGACCATACGAGCGCGCCAATGGATTGAATGAAAGTATGATTTTCAATAATTCATCATAGTTAATCAAGCTTCTCAAATGAAATTCCATGAGGAAATGGACCAAATTCTGCACATGGGTGAGGGTTCTGATGATGTCGCATGGTCTTCGGTGAAAGACGTTGAAGGTGATCCGAACCACATCCCAGCGAGCGGCGCGGGTTTGTCCACGACGTTCAGTGACGTCATTACGACAGCACCACCCTCTGGCTATCGTGATCACAGCCTTTGACGATACAAGGAGAAAGGAGGAGGTCATGCATGACCGTCCCGAAGCAGTTGGCCTTTTAGTGCCCTCAAAACAACTCGGTGCTCACATTTGTGACCCTCTAATTAACATTTTCGCGCAGGTACGAGTAATTCGAACTCTGTTATTATGGAAACGTCCTTGAAGATCTAGGCCTTCGGAGCTTGACGCCCTGAATTCCAGGATTTCTCGACGGTATGCAGTAATTTTGGGCCCAACCTCTTCATGAGGACTCCGACAATCGCAGGGCTGAATGGAATCTGATAGCGTAGTGATAGCTGTGCGGTCGTTAGGGACCCTCTCATTTGGTTGTCAAACATAGTAGCAAGGCCGTTTTCTTGGATATTGAACCAAAGGTATTATCGTCTGTGAATCACCATACAAAAGTAAAGAGAGGATAGACTCAAAGGCAGAATTAACGATGAAAAAACAACCCATTCCAAATTAAGCTAGTTATGGTGAGTGGCACCAGAAAGAAGGAAAAACCATGAGAAACGGCCCAGATCCCAAGAAATTGGAACCTTTCCTCCCCCTTGATCACGGCATTGATGCAAGTCCCATTGCTTGCCCTCTTCAATATAACGCTCTCTCTGCTAGCTGATCACTGCCGCGTATAGGGCTGTGGCGGGTCCTTAGATAGACGGTGGGCGGAGAAAGCCGGATCCGTTAAGATTGCGCCATGCTAGCTCTCCGAAGTCAAATCTTCCGCTGCCGATTGCGTGTCTGCCCGCACCCTCAAAAGGTCCGCCTGTCTCCCCACTAGGCGACTTCTCCCTTCTTCGACCTTCGTTCCTTCCGTGGAGTCCTCCTTCAATTGAACAACACAGGATGGGTTCAGGTGGATGAATCCTTTGAGGGTAGGATAGAGCTGTTCATGGAGACCACAGATGTCCTCTTTTGCCGCACCTAGCGCCCATAGCCGCAACATGCTGGCGTCTGGCTCTCTTTCGCCCATTGTGCTCTCTCGCCTTTCCCCTCTGCTCCGTGCTCACCACCAATTTCTCATTGCCTTACCACAGCCTTTTCCTTTTTTTCTGTCGGTCTACTTCGCACCGATACTTCCACACTCAAGTGCGAGAAGCGCTTTTGTTGGATCGTGGTACGCGGTGATCGTAAACATTCGAGGATGACACCATCGACATGACCTTTGTCAGTTAAAGTGCTTTTGTTACTGTAAAAACAGAAGGAACACTGCAGAAAATTGAAAAAGAACCTGCTGATATGGATTCATAATATTGGGATGAATTGTGTGCAGTGAACGTCCTCCGAACGAATCTTCACCCTGGTACTTATTGCTGGCTGTGTAGTCGATACCTGCAAAGCAAAACATACAGATCTGTGAAGTTGCTCAAGCTGATGTTGAGTTAAAAAAAGGAACGTCTCAAAATGAAGTTGCAGACGAAAAGAGGAAATCTGTTCTTCCCTCGAATTCGACTGCATTTAAGCGACTATTCTGGATATGTACTAGGAGTGGAAAAGTAAATCACAAAGTACGTTATTCGTTATAGTTCAGAGCATCAGGCTATGGTAAACATCTTGCTAAAAAAGGCTTCCTTTTGGTGACCCATCGTCGGTTGCGCTTGCTTTAGGGTTGAGTTTTATTAGGTTGTGCCATAGGTAGTGTCGTGTTTTTAAATGGTAAGTTCTCTACTGAATTTCCTACCAAAGCTTCTACTGAAGTACAGTTTGTAGTAGTTTCAGTACTTCTCTCTATGTACATCAATTGATATGCGGTCAAATGATATTAAGCTGCTTTCTGAAACGGTATGTTTGTTCCAAATTCGTTGCAAACACTTTGAATTGTGGGCCTGCAAAATTGAAGACCAAGTGGACGAAAATTTGGCAAACCGACAACTAGCTCTTTCTAGTTATTTTATTTTCTCCCTGAAGTAATTAAGCAGTTACAACAACTGTGGCAAAATTATTTTGATGGCAGTTCGAGAGCAACTTTCGGAAATCAATTCCAACCTTAAGCCACTATTAATGGAGGAAAATTTGCAAAATATCTGGATGCACCATGAGCCCCACTCTGTATGCACTCTCTTATTTACCTACAAAGTCACGACCTCTTCTGGACATTCTGTCACGGGGTTGTCAGAAAAGTGTTGTCGTGTTTTTCTTGTGATTTGTTTTTCTGGTCAAATGCTAGACCACAGCAGTTCAAACATAGATTTTTTTACTGGAACCCTATTATGTCACATCACGTGTATTCCATTAGATTTTTTTTCTGCTCTATTCAGCTATGCATTTTGTTTACTTCTTTGCGGATTAGGTCGAGTTATACGCCTACGTGTAAAGGTGTTCAGTCCACTAAAATGACCACATTACTTCGAAAAGAGATTTTTCCTAGAGGCTGATTAAATCAATCACGCATGCACTTGAAACCGTCACGACTTGTTCTCAGCATTTCACAAATTTTTCAACGCCTAGGCCATGAAGTTTTTGGACTTAAATTTAACGAGAAAATGCTTAACCATCGAGTCCTGGTAAAAGAACCAAATTTGAAAGAGGAACAACACTACTGAAGGGAAAGCCTAATGGCGAATATCTAGAATAGGTCGAGTCAAGCTGGGGATAAGTCATGGATCAGTTTCTCCCAGGAGTGCATAGAGACACATCTGGTTGTTGATTTGGCTAATTCTCGTCAACTGGACCTCACATTTCGCAAGCCCAAAACTCACGATTTCTGCAACGAGTGTGGAACAATGCAGAATTCTTCGTAGAGCGAGAAAATCTATGTATTCCGGAACATTTACAACACGATGCGAACTTATGGAAATTTGAGAGAAAAAATTCCATTTCCACCATGTAGTAAGTGGAGTTAAACGCTCCGAGTAGATTGAGACTACACTTTCTGTAAGATGTATGAACATATGCACAGAGTGGAAATAATTAAAAAAAATCAAGAGAGCCAATTCTTAATATTTTTTTTTGGGTAGGCCCATGTAGTACATTTATTGTCATGAGAGCTTGTAAGAAAAAAATCAAATGTTTGAAGGTGCCTCGAGGCAACTTAATTAGAAAAATTTAGAAGCAGACATTGTGCTTCCTTGCTACTTTTATGGCTTGTGTACTCAAGCGGAACCTAATGCGCCATAGAATCAAAGTCGTCTAGACTCTAGAGGCGAAACGAAAGCCGAAAGAGAGAAAGATCAGATTTGAAGGGGGGGGGGCGATTCTATGTGAAAGGCATTCCTGAGAAGAAATCGCACAACTCGTCCAGGGTAAGGTATGTTTGATTGAATTCAACACTGTTTTGCATCTTTTAGCTTTGAAATAGAGTGCTTTCGGCAGCGATATCGCCACATATCCTCTACCTGTACTCTGCCCAATCCCCTCCTTACCTCTCTCTTTTATAAACACCAACTTTATTGCAAGTTTTGACTTTAAATGCCTTGATTTTCGCATATATTGAGGTTCTCTACTACGATACCTTCCCTCTCGGACCTCTACTAATGAGAATACTGCCGCCCGTCCCGCCCTCCCCTCCTGGCCCCTGCGCTCGCGACCCCTTCCCTTCTCTGGAAGAGATACGACCCCTCCGCTGGTGAATCACTGACGGACGATTCAACGTTTTTCCAGTGCCACTGAAAAAATCAGACATTCTTGAATTACATATGCGGCTTTCTAAGGGCGGAAGTGGTGCAGTGGCAAGTGGCACGCTTACCACACGCGCGGTCCGGAGATCAAATCCTGGGCTGTGTGTAGTCCGAGCCAACCAGACCTTCCATACTCCGTGGCCGATTAATTGGTACCAGACTTGTCTGGGAGAATAAAAACACTGACTTGTACATCGGCTGGCCCCCGCAAATCATTGTACAGGGTGGGCAAAAATTACGGTAACAACACAAACTGATCATAAAAAAGTGATAGGACCGAGAAGTGGTGAAGCAACAACATACTCATATTGGTGGAAGGTTACCAAACAGGGAACAACATTGCTTTTGGAGTAGCCGCTTTCTGCATTGATAAATGAACGAAGACATCCTAGAAGGTCATCCCTGTTGTGTGGGTAGGTGCTGTCGAGTAGGTCCGAAGCTTTCACTAACGACTGCTCAACCTGTCGGTGTTCCTCTTATGCTTGTAGCAATGCCTTGCCCTCAGCGCACTCAATATGGAGCATCTCAGAGGGCTCGAGTTGGGAGAGCTCTGTTCTTGATTTTCCAATATGACGGATTCCATGATATTCTGTTGGCGCCAGTTTTTGGGCAATCCGGGTGGGCGCCCAATCTAGCTCCAACTCCCTGTGTTTCCTATTGAAGGTCTTCAATGTCCGAAGCTTCACCTGAGACGGAAAAGAGCCGAGCTAATTTTAACTATCCAACTTTATAGCTTGAGCAGCAGTCATCCGAGGTGCCTTCGAATCGTGATTCCTGTCCTTATGATTTCTGCGAAAACCATCACTGAATGGCTAGCTAGCTTTTCACTAATATTAGTTTGAGTGCTCCTCCTTTTCAAAGATATTTCGACTGCAGAACATCTTTTCATCAGAGAAAACGATCGGCAAATGAAGATGTTTGCGAACCGAGACAATGTTTTTTATTGTCTTTGTTTTCTATTCAATTTCCTCTCATCGGTTATGAGTTAAGCATTTTACTGCTAGCAAACTATTTTGTTGACACATGTGCATACGAATCTTTGCAACAAACTGCGCTCGATACAAGTTACAGTGACCAAACGACGGATTGAACGAGCTAACTCCCGACGGTTTTTCGCAGCTGTCATCGAGAATTTGCTCGTAGTGTCGCAAATGTAATCCTCTCAGGTTCAGGCCTATTGGTTCTGGTAGACAGCCTATTGCACTTCGTGATGATGGTCGACGGGAGTTTCGTAGAGCCTCCGGAAGGTCATGCTATGTAACACAATCAAACAGCTCCGCGGAGCAAAGTAGAGATTGTTATTCTTAGAAGTAAACGAATGTTCATTTCGAAATTGTTATATCTGATATGACAAAATCAAAGGTGGAACACTCAGTCTTCAAAAAAAAATGCATGGAATATTTATCAAGAACTCCTGGTTTTTGAAATTGAATATTAACTGCTGCAAACCCTTGTTACCGTAATTTTTGCCCACCCTGTATGGGCCAAATCGCATTCAAATTGCCACTGCGTATGTATTATACAAGTGGAGGCAGAATGCGTGCCGCATCCCAAAAGGGATCGATCAACGGCAAACGCTTCATCATATATCCTTTTATATGCGGCCTTGAAAGCGCCTGCACCGAGATTCCATCAGCCTGCCGCTTAGATAAGGAGTTGCCTCATACTTTTAGTCTGATCGATTTCGTAAAGTTCTATGCAGCTTATTAACGAGAGATATGACCGAATGGAGCCATAAGGGTCGATTTGATGGTCGCGCCGACACTTTGCTTATCAATACTTATTTGTAAGTTCTTCGACCAACGTTCAAGCGGCAAATGTCCTACTTCGCAAGGATTGATTACAGATGCTGCCTTTACTGGATTTCACGATTGCTACGTTCCGAACGTTTTGTAAAAGAGAAAGAAGACGAAAGGGCGGTACACTTTCTGGTGTCATCGATATTCCAAAATGAATATTGTGTTCCAAGTTATTCAACTACTATCGTTCCTTCTCAAAGGAGGAATAAATCATTCGAGCGGGTCCAGTACTATGGGGAAACCTAAGCATCAAGGAAGGCCTGATTGATCAATTTGTGAAGTTACAGGAGTGAGGAGAAGAAATGTAGAAGTGCCTGTTTTTACTATCGATCTCCAAAAAAGCAAGAGCAAAGCGATAATGGTGCAATAGGAACGAGAGAAATCTACTGTAACGCTCACCGAAAATCATGTTGGTGTTCTCGAGTCCAGCCTTGCGCATCGCTTCCGATAATGTGTCGAGACTGTCGATGGTCAGCAATATTTCTTGCATCGACGTCACCCCCATCACTGACAGCAGTGATGATTGTTTGCGAAGCTGGAAAATGAACATAAAAAATAATGATAAGGAACGGTTTTGAAGCTTTTACTTAATGCTACTCTATTTTCAAGTTTAATGGGTGGTTCCCCTGTAGCTCGATATACGTCTGCAAAACCGTGTTCGTTCCTCGTGCACTCCTTATCAATCAGCATTACCAGAAACAAAACCGCAGCGATAAGGGAACACACGCAAATGTCTCTTTGGTGCAAAAAAACTTCTGTCATGGGTGAGTACTGACGAACTCACTCAGAAGAATTCCTTTTACATATATCGGTCAATGATCGATTTTCAACAAATCTGAAAAGTTTTCCCTGAGATGTTATGTGAGGCAAAACCGGGTCTATTCCAGTTAGGGGGGGGGCATCGCGATTCAGAGCGCTCAACACCATGGATAGCATATTTTTGTATTGCGAATGTTGAGCACTGAGCCCTGGGAGAAGGGAAGACCTCCGGGTACGTGAAAAAACCTTTGTTTTACACGGGACTTTCTCCCCCTTCGTAGGCTTAGTTCTGGCTGTTCACTAAGTGAATACTACTTTTGATAGACATTTATGTCATCCAGCACAAGAACATCCGCGTTTTACAATTAAAATAAAGCAGTGACGTAGAAACAAAGCTGATAGCAGTTTGTCATTTTGTGCTAAACCTACGCAATAGCTCGATTCGAGTACTGCGCGCCGAATGTCACTTACCAGGGAGGTCTTCCATGAAATGCCCAACTTTCTCCAAATGGCCTTTTGCATGATATAGAGGTGCGTGCATGGATTTCAGAACTGTAGATCACTTTTCCTGAGCGGTCCTTTGAATGTCCAAAAAGGGATCAGAAGGCTCAGGCGACACACCTTTCCGACACCAGTTTTTCGATGAAAATCTAATCTAAGGGTAACTAATGGTCCTCACTGCAATATGAGAATCACCACTACCCGTGGGAACCATTTTGCGACATCATGCAAGCGCCAGTCGAAAATGCAAAAAATTGTCTTCACGGGGACTCGAACCACGGATCACTCCATCATCCTTATTTTTGGCATTCAAAGGGCCGCTCAGGAAAAATGAGCTGTAGCTCTGTGTTCCACGCGTGTATTGGTACCCCTATATCATGCTAGAGACCATTTCGAGAAAGCTGGGCATTTCCTGAAAGACCTTCCTCGTTAGTCATAGAAGCTATTCTGTGCTAACAATAAGGGAGGAGGTGGTGCAATGGCCCCTGGCCCACTTCCCGCGCGCATTGTCCTGGGGTCGAACCGCGGATCGAATCTCGTGCAAGTCTATGATTTTCCATAGTTCATGGCTCGGCCAATTGATACCAAACTTGTCTGGTAGGACAAAACGCTAGCCTGTACATTGGCTAGCCTTGCAATTTACACAGCATACGAATGCCACGGGACTTTTCCGTGGGAACAGACTGCGTGGATCAAAAGCTTCATTCTTTTCGTCCTCCAATTTTTCCCATGGAGGGCTAGTGACAAAAAGCCTCGAATCCGCACTTCTGGCTCTCCGGTCTGTGATGCTACCGTCGGGCCATTGGCACCAATACAGCATTCTTAATTGGTCTTCAGTGGTACCTTTACCTTGCAGTAAGTTCTACGGTAGATATAGCTAATGCTTTGTTAAAAACCGTGAACAGGCAAAGTTATATGGAATATGGCTGATTGATGAAAGAGACGCCTTGATTGCTGCTATTTTCCCCCGCAATTTGCCCTCTCTCGCATAAACATCGCTAGTAAAGGAGGCTGTTTGTTTAACAGTCCATGTTTAAGAAATGGTGAACAATCGAGGGCTATGTACAAAAAACAAGACTATAAAGAAAAACGAGGAAGTATGACAAATTTAAGGTCTTGAGAAGGCCTTGCTCTTGAATACAAAGTTTCTCCTTCAAGAATCAAAAAGTATGAGATTAGTGAGAACGCTAATGTTTTCAAAACATCTCTCATGGCCAAAAGAAGAAGAAGGTACGAAGATGGTAAAGTAGGTGCGCAGAAAATAGGTTGGCGAAGCGCCAGACGCACGCGAACATGTGAGGGAGACAAGCTTGGTACGCGGCAGCGCGCTCAATTGTCGCGTGTTGCGAACAGATAATGTTAGACATTCATTATAAAAAAGGCATTTGAAGGTAGAAATCTCGATGCAGTTCCGAAAAGAACCCCGTCGACCACACTTTCACTCACAAAGTGGTCGGTTTTCTCCACTCAGGTGCAAAAAACTCCGGAAACATTCAATCAAAGCAGAAAACTCACAAAACGCTCACGAATCGCCGCTCTACATCTGTAGTAATACCGACAACAGCACGAATATTTCAGTTTTTCCATGTATTCGACGATGTGCGGTGGTGAAGGCGGCCGAGACGCCGGGCGTACGCAATGTTTTTATCCTGGCACCAGGGCCGATTTGTGCACAGTGACGACGATAACACCCGTTATCAAAGAAGTACTGATTTTATGACACCTGAATTTATTCTGCGGCCATTCTGAGTCACGTGAGTGGACGCCCTGGATGGAAGCACGTCGGAATTCTGAGTGACGCATGTCGCTTTCGTTTATTATTAATACAAGAACAAATACTACTGCATAGCTAGAGAATACACGAGCGCCACAATTTTGTGCTATTTTCAGAGTTGATTGATTGCTTTTTCTAGCAGGCTCAGGCTAATCTGCCAAATTCCCCTCATCCCTTTTCTCACATCGACGGAAAGACAAATGACGCTATGAAGTGATATCACACCAGTGTGGGAAGGAGAATACGAAGAAGCGGTGAAGTCCGATGAACGGAAACCCCATGCATGGTCAACCGTCGCGTTCGCACTTTTCCTACTTTTTTGCGACCCCCTCACTTACAAAGGAGGTCTTTCAGGACATGAAGCGTTTTTCCGGACCTGTAGAGACTCATGCGAGGATTACAAAGTCATGGTCCTTTCTTCCTGAACGCTCTAGGAGGGTCAGAATAGTGGAGAAGAGATGGTACAAAGTATGATTCTCCATGATTAGTATTTTTGCAAATTAGGCTAGCGTCTACAGATTGCCGCCAAATGACGACAGCGATGCTAATAGATGTCACTCTCGCAATTTGGTGCCAGTTTGGAGCCACAAATTCAAATTCCAAAAATTTGTCACCACAGATGATTGGTTAGACCATTTCTTCACCACTGTTCTGACGTTCATAGGAGCGTTCAGGAAAACAGACCATGAGTTTGTGCCCCTCGCATGAGCCTCTCTACAACATGCAAGAAATCATTTTGAACAAGCGCGACATGTCTTGAAAACTCCCCTTGTTAGAGGTTGGCTAATGCGCACCCTCTCCCCCCCCCCACCACCACCCTCAGTGTTGGGGAGCTGCCCCATACGACACCCCTTTACTGGTCGATACACCCAACTCCGCCCACCTTTTATTTTCGAATCGGCCATCGAGCGAGAGGGGGAGGTTTATTGGTATAATGAACTGCAAATCTACCAATAGTGTTATCAAGCTTTCCTTCTCCTAGTGAAACGTTCACCAAAACGTCGGAAAACTCATCGAATACAGCCCCTTTCTGTGGCCCCACTTCACACGCCTCCCACACTTTTCTGTGAGGTTATAGGATGAAAGGGCAACAGTATAAAGCGCTCGCCGTTGATCGATCCCTTTTCGGAATGGGGCACGCACTCTACTTCCATTTGTATATTCGTAGTGGCAATTTGAAGGCGATGAGGCTTATACAGTGGCTTGCGTGGTCAACCGATGTACAAGCCAGTGTTTTTTGTCCTCCCAGACAAGTCTGAGACCAATTAACCGACCCCAGGGGTATGGAGGGCTTGTTTGGCCCAGACGACGCACAGCCCAGGATTTGATCCCCGGACCGTGCTCATGGTAAGCATGCTACTTGCCACTACACCAGTTCCGCACTGAGAGAGGTAATTGAGCTTGCTAGATACCAAAATGCGACTGTGCGAACGGACGGTTGACACCGATCGGAGTCCTTGAAAAGCTTCAGTTTGAAATTAAAGGTTACAATGCGAAAAAAAGCGAATGGCAGCTTCCTTGTTAGACACCACAGAGTCTCATGAGAAACTCAAACCACAGTTTTCAGCATTCTCCGACTTCTCCCTTCTTGTGACCTCGGCATGTTAATTGTAAATTTGTTAAATTTCTTGTGCCTTACGAGGTTGTTAGGTGGAACATTTATTTCAATGGCCTAACGTTTCGACTGAATCGTCGTCTTCAGAGGCCGACGGTTCCAACCCTTGAGCGGAAAGGTCCGCCGCCACACAAGAGCGTGAGTTAGTCGAAACTAACTTCAATGGCCTAACGTTTCGACTAACTCACGCTCTTGTGTGGCGGCGGATCTTTCCGCTCAAGGGGTGGAACCGTCGGCCTCCAAAGACGACGATTCAGTCGAAACGTTAGGCCATTGAAATAAATGTTCCACCTAACAACCTCGTAAGGCACAACAAATTTAACAAATTTACAGTTTTTAGCACTCCGTTCATATACACGAGGTGCGACACAGACCAGTGACCTGGATCCTGGACGAAGAATTTTTTAGCGCTTTTCATCTGCTGTAATTGCGCATTCAGCGCCACTTCAAACGTCACGCAGCGACTAGGATGTCAGAACTATTCTTTGGGTTCAATGATACAATTAGGTTCCTCTTTCGCAGAGGTTGTGCCACTGTCGCGCTTCAAAAATGATCGATAAGGACTCTAGGATCTTATTCAGCTGGTTGCGAATGGTTGCGGCAGTGCCACGTCCCAACGCGCAGTATGTCCGCACTCTCTCGCCCAATTTGCTCTTTCGTCCGTACTCTCTCTTGGAAACAAAGTGTCTCGTTGTCTCAGCATCGACCACATTAAAAAAACACGTTACTAGTTTCGGAACTTTCATTGTTTTATTCTTTTTTCCCTATACGCATTTCGCGCATCCATTTTCCTTTCTAACTGACTGAATCGAGATAGTCATAGAACCAAGTCCACTCTTTATTGAAAGAAGTATTTTCTGCTTTTACGTTAGGTTATTCAAACATGGTACGGTGCACCCTTCTCTTGAAAATAGTGGACACGCTGGTTTGACCGCCTCTCAGAAATAAAGTGGTAGTGCTAATTGGTGTAGCAGGGAGGAAAAAATGCCGCGCTGTCACGAATTTCGCATTCGAGACAATGCAAGGAATCTGCTCCACTTCTCTGTCAAAGCAGTCAGGGTACCGATAGACAAGAACCAGCAATTTGAGCGGGGAGCAGTCACGAAGACCCCCCTGCCGAGGGTAGGGCCCTACTAGATCGCCATGGGCACACTCTTCGCCGCAAGAGATCCCATGTCCCTTCTTTTGCTCCCAGACCAAGATCAACCGCCACGTTCGCACTTTTTCCAAAATTTTGCGACCCTCCCCTCTCAAGGAGGTCTCGGTGAGACCAACCACCACCACCATCAATCTTGGAAGACTCCCCCAGTACAACCCTCTTCCCTCTTCTTCGACCACCACCCTCACCATCATAGCTGTTTCTATAGGATTTGATTCCGTGACCAGTCGACACAGCGCAACCCCGCCAATTTTCTCCTCGAAAACAGCTGACGAGGGTGGGAGGAGGGTAGGAAAGGAGAGGGATTCCAGGGTAAATTGGTAAGGGTGCGGTGGTAACTTGGTATCATGAGCGCCAAACAAACCAATTTTTTCCCAATTCTCCATACATTTGTAAAACCTTCACGAAATTCTTCGTCAAAAAAAAACCCATCCACACTTTCTTCCAATATGACAACCTTACTCAACCCCAAAATGCGGCTCCCCTTCCCGAGACCACAAATGCAACCCTCATCGTTTGAATGGTGCAAAGGGACAGTCGACCCTGTTTCAGACCTTCGATTCCTCCTTTCTGTCGCATTCAAGACACTCCTCTACAACATTGGAAGTAACATTGCTTGTTATAGTTTTAATCAAAATCGATCAATTCTCAAATAAAGCCACAAGCAAGGAAATAGATAGAAAGGTATCAGCGATTACTATACGGACGGTAAGAGTGAAGGTTTAGGTAACTGTGTTATTACAGCATCGCTAGAAGCCGGTTATTGGGCCAGCATTCAAGTAGGCCGGAATGCTCGCTCCCAAACAGCACGTGAAAGGTTTTTCTAATAAATCACTCACAACACTGTTTTAGACAGATTTCACGATAATAGAAAAGAATATTGCATATAAAACGTACTTTCGGAAACCCGTCACTGCTGCTACGTCCGCTACGACCGGATGCTAGCGATGAGTTACTGTTAGCTCGATTGGCGGACACTATGTGAGGCGCCTAAATAGATTAAATGATAGCATAAAAAGCAGAAGCGGAAACCTCTCAGACTGATCAAACCATGTACCTAAAAATCTGTAAATGTGTTCATTTGGAATATTCTTGGTAAAAGGAGCTATGTAGGATTGTGAAGGCAGTAGCATAGGACAATCGGGATTGGGGATGTGGTGCAGTGTAAAGTATAATATGACTGACCCCCCTCTGAGTCAATCCGCAACTGTGATGACCATTCACCTGAGAACAGGCCCTAGATGTTAAAAATGCGGAGGTGCAAATTGGTGTGCGAAACTTGAGGGCGAATGTAACTTTCCGTGAGTTGCTACTGCCCAATAGATATCTCTATGGAACACCACAGCCTACATAGGGAAAACTGCTGCAGTACAGTACAGAAAGCGAACGACAGGAGCCGTTGGAAGGTTTACGGTGCTATCAACAACATGTATTACCTCATCTAACCCCTGAAGCAACACCCCCAGCAGAAGTCGTGACGAAAAATCTATTTGGTGGGTGGGATAGAGCAGCCTACAGTATCACAGATGTGCACTGTCGAGGCTCGAAAGTACGCGACAATGGCGCTAGGGTATCACAAATTCAGCCACTGACAACTAATTTTAGCATTTGGACGAAATACCTCACCGTCGTTACGGCAATTCAATTACGCGCGGGCAAGCGGAGCCATGAAGCAAGCAGGCAAGCACAACCCGTCCATCCCGCCCATTCCCTATTTGAGAGGGCATAGTTGTAAGTGGCTTCATCGACAGTTTCTTCTCTTCTTCTTCATTGTTAGTTGACTGGGTATCCACAACAACACTATCGGCCGCTGTGAATTCACAAATTTGATTTGAGAGTGTCGCTTTTCTTGCAGACCAGTGTACTACTTGAGAGTGCCATGTGAGGGTTGCGCGAGGGAACCGGTCGAAGATATCAGGCATCGCTATACAGACAGGTTTTTCGGCTTTTTCTGTGAGAACGCCTCTTGTTTTTTGTTTTCCGGGAAAACTTGCAAAAGAAACAAGGAGCTGCAGAACTCAAATACCATTCTGCTCGTCATGAAATAATGTTTATCTGGCTGCTGGGCGTCTGAGCTTGCAAGAGTGAGTAAACCAAAAAAAAGTAAGCGTGAATGGTCCGGTAAAATCTGAAGCATGAAAACTAGGGGCTCGGTTGGTTGAGCGTTAGTTATGGCCAACGTGCACTGTTCCAAAGAAAGTGAAATTTGAACAACAGTCGTTAGTTAAGGGTAAGCTTCGGTCTAGCTCTAGAGTGAAAGACGTTGAAGATAGCGCCAGCCTTTACTTCGTGTAGATGATTATTGAGAGCCGCGCTATATGGTTCTTTTGAGGATGTGGCGTTATTCTCGGAGAACCATGTACTATAGTGGATAAGGAGGCACGATTAGCATGAGTAAGATTTGCTGCATAGGTAGCTATACTTCCTACTCTTGTTTCAATTGAACATAATTTGCTTTAGATTCTTTTTAGAAAAAGGTAAAGGCATGTAATCTATGGAGAAAGTGAAGAACCTGTATGAAGTTACCTGAAAAACTATGAGAGCGCAGTAGTTTTCTTTTCAGAACGTTGTTCTCGGAAATGTTTTTAAATTAGCATTCGGAATTGAACCGCATTCCATTTCATTTTAGTTGGATACATTTGAAAATTTTGATTAAATTCCAAAAGAGTTTTGTCATACTCTGCTACCACCGCGGTCAAAAAGTTCAGAAACCATTTCAAATGCCCCTTCTTCTCTCACCTGTGCTCGTGCTGCCTGCTGGGCGGAGATCGGCTTCATTTCACGCAACTTTGCTTCTAAAAGGCAGAAATGCAATGAAAGCAATACAATAGCTAAAAAATATCAGTAAAAGTTTAAAGAAACTGGGTGAGAGGAAACTAATCAGCGATTCTCTCAATGCTCACCTAACGCACTCTCGGCAGCGGCTCGATCGAAGTACTCTTGGAGATTCTCACTATTCTCGCTCATCTGATCTGGTGGAATTTCCACTGACTGGATTTCAGGAGCGTAAGTGATGTCGTCGGGTTCGTCATGTTCGACACGCTCGAACACCTTAAAATAACGACTAATGAATAATGCAGCAGATCCTTTAATAATGCCGAGGGATGCACCTTGTACTCGTCTTTATCCCTATAGTCACATGAAACGTACATAGA
>KZ347209.1:18823-28932 GCA_002352805.1 Teladorsagia circumcincta | reverse complement strand
TTATCGCTATCATGGAGCAGTTTTTCAAAAAGTGTAGCTATGGTGTCTTCATAGGCGGTCATATTGATGAAATCATGAAGTGAATAGATCAGTTCAGCCTTCTTCTATGAATTTGACTTACTGCGAAGGAGACTGTGAGGACGTAATTGCGGAGCCGAGTACTTGGAAGATGAGAACGAGTGGTCAATGCAAAACTAGTAAGTAATCTTTCATCGAATTGGAGAAAAACGTTCCGATCCGACTTTAAAAGTTTCCTTGAAGGTCTTACTGCATCGCATCTCCCAGCCGAATTTCGACTGTCACAAGTGCATGGACATTGGGGTAAGACAGCTGACTGTGGTACGGAACACACATTCGACTACCATCATTACGCATCTGAGGTCTTACTGGTATCATCACAAAATTCTTTTTGTAAATACGTTCAAGGTAAAACACGAAAATATACAGGTACATTTCGTTTTCTGGAACACCACCTATGAATTCAAGGAGACATGCAACTATCCAGATGGGATAGCTGTCGTGGCAGTTTTTCTTACGGTACTGTCATAGGTGATTTCAGGGCTTTAGCCGTTTAGACACGGTGAGCACCGGGAATGAGCGTGAATTACGACGTTCCTGCCGCATTCACGTACAATGCTCGTTGCGGAGTAGCATCCCCACAAAACCGCGTCCACCAAAGCCGCCCCGAGCAGGGCAGCCACCCAAAACTTGAATGGAGCATTGCAGCATTCAACGCTGCGCGCAGCCTAGGCGATCTAGGGAAGTCCATCCCCTGGTGCCGCTTTGTCCCACGCGACGCCAATCTTGTATGTCAACCATCCTCCATTTGTTACTTGAACGGTGCGAGTATAGTTGGCGAGTTTGCTAGGAGCATTCTCTCCTTGTTAAGAGAGCGCAGAGAAAACAATTAGTAAAATTCTAGCACACGCTTCAGCGCGTCAATGCGTCTCGCAGTGTACGTGACCGCGGCAAGAACGTCGTAATTCACGCTCATTCTCGGTGCTCGCCGTGTGCGAACGGCTTAAGCCTGATTCCAGCACTTCATCCGTTTCTGAGTCGTTGTCTTTTGAGGTTGGTAACACAACAATGATTACGCGCACATCACTGCAGCTATACGAGAAGCCGTTCGCAGCCAAGCACCGGCAGCGGTATCAACAACACTTGACTTGACAAAACTCCTTCCTCTAGGTTTGTTTACTCAATTGTTCCCATCGCAAATTTGTAAACAATAGCAAATTCATAAACAACCCCCTCACATGCAGAATCGAAAGTGTCCTTCACGTGATGACTGAGGAGGTAATAAAGACGACAAGAACGATTTCAGGATGGTGAATTGGTTCCACAGTAATCCGTCATTGGAGCCCGCTGTTGGGCGGTGGAGCAAGCAATTTTACCGGAGCACGAGTGTAAACGTTCCTTCAACAAGCCTAGAGTAATTCAGCATCTACTCCGCGGCTACCCTGAAGCATAACTCCAAAACCTCCGGTGCGCGCGTTGCGCGCGTAAGGAAGGAGAGCTCCAAGTGGGACCGTTCTCCCTTGCTGCTAAAACGACTTCCACTTCCTGCAGCAATGCAGCTCCGCACAATTAACGGTCATTTTTCTTTCGCTTCCCTTCATAGAGTGCACAGAGAAAACAATTCCATGGCATGTGGAACTGCGCGCTCCACCGCAAACGTGGTTACGGTGGCACCAATTAGACGTACAAAACATTGTTCTACTATGGAGCTGCGAGATTATGTATCAAGGGGGGCGATAGATGGCATTGCAAGGCAGAGGGCTAACCTGTTTGAAAGTATGCTTTCAATTCAGGGAGTTTTTCCAGGTCACGAACCAACTACTAACTTCATTCCCATGTCACTTCGAGTTTATATTGAACAGATTTTTTTGTGCTGGATAATATGAGCATAAACTTCTGGAAAAAGTGATGTACACCTAGCAAATAGCAATTATTAAGCGGAGAGGGGAACTGACAAGGGAGGTCGTTCAGGGTGTGGGACGCTTTTTCAGAACGGTTCCCTGCATGCTGTAGGGGCTCTCACGTGGACTATAATACCGTGCTTCATTTTCGCTGAGCGCCGCCCCCCCCCCCGAAGGTCAAAGAGGGTCGAAAAAAATTCATCAAGGATGGGCGGTTTTTACTGACTTGGAAAGATGTTTCGGCCTCGTAGAAAAGATGACATGCACACTGAAGGGTGCTGATGAAGATGATAGCGAAAACAACATGAAATTCCATCAAAATTGAAGTACTATTTAGTGGTAATGCTGAGGAAAGGGCGGCGGCTTCATAGGGGTCATCGGCATCGTACCTATCGCAGTGCTCTGGTGATCAGGTGGGTAGCGTATTGGACTTGGGTTTGTCCGGTAGGTGTGGTTCGACACCGCTCGAGGGCAAGCTTTCGCATTTTCGGTTAACGCTCCCAAATGGGCTCCGAACTGCTCCAGCGTCGAAACTAATGCATTTTCTACGGTAAGGACCATAAGAGCGCCCGCAAATGGGTTTTCTACCGAAAACTGGAGGGATAAGTTTGCAGCGCCATACTGGCGCCAAATGGCTTCGTCGCTAAAAACGAACACCATAATCGTGATCAGGACCCTAATTTACCCCAATGCGCCAAATTTCAGAAAAAATCTAGATTTTGACCTAATTCGGGAAAGGAGGTTGACCATAGGCTACAGGTCGTCATGCACGCGGCGGTTGACTTGGAAACGAGCGCGGCGCGGAAATGGAGCGAATTGCTCTGATGGTTCACGGAATCCTGAGTTCGAGTTCATAGAGAACATCGTAGTCCTTGAAACAGCTCTAGCTATCAAGATAAAGCCCTTGAAAGGGAAGAGCCGTGGACCCAATATATCACGCCGTGATGAAGATAAGAATTCGCCAACTTTAACTTCATGCGTGTCCTGTTGTTCATTAGTAGCTTGGGTGCCTGCCATTGCCTATTCAGTAGCGGAACATCTCATTGCTTGGGAAGAAAAACAAGAGAATCGTTTCATTTCACCGGCTCGAGCCATCTATGAGCTACTGACCTATCAATGGCCAATTTTTCGGACCTGGGTCGAAATCTCAGTTTTCCCTGAAACTTCGGACATAAGGGATATCGAGTGCCCTGATTACGAATATAACATCCATTCTTCCGATAACTCCAATTTACGCCACTTTGGCGCCATTTGGCGTGACAACTTTTTTCGGTCAGATTCCGAAAGTGAAAGTTACTGATGGTCCTCACGATAGATATCATATCTACTGTTGGCGTTGGCTCTGTTTAGAGCAAAGTTGGAAGCTCCAACCCAAATGCAAAAAATTTGTCATCACGAGGGATTGAACCTTAGACCATTTTCCCACCATTTTTCGGGGTTTGCGGGGGCGTTCAGCGAATACGGACTACGGTTTAGTAGCTCACACACAGGCTCCTATAACATGGAAAAAAACCGTTTTGAGAAAGCTTCCCACACCCTGAGCGACTTTCCTTGTAAGCGGAAATGGATATCTCGCGCCCTCTGCAATCTTCTCCTCCCCTCTAACCTCTGTTTCCGAAAACTGGGTGCTTGTAGAGTGCAGACCACATAACACTAGTGACGATGGCCTACACAAAATGTGAATATGTTCTGCCAGTAAAATTAGTGTACGGTTGCAGTTATATTCTATCAGTTGTCACTAATTACAGTTATCAATTATCAGCTATCACTATAAACCACTAGTTACCAGATTTACGTCACTTGTGTTGCGGCCTGCACTCACCGCGTACTTGATTCTCGGAAGCAGAGAGCACCTTTCTCTTAGTCTGGCTACTCATTAGAGCATATAACGTTTTGAAGGTTAGTTACAACAAAAAATGTTTGTTTTTGTTGTAATGAATGTGAGCTCACTTCATTTTTTACACTGATTACATGCAATCCCTCTTCACCCTTCCCCGAATCCCCCAGCTTAAAGGACACCCTAGTTGCACTGAGGAACGATGGGGTCAGGATATGAAGGGAGCAATTGCATACAAACTAAAAACTAAGTTTATCAAGCAACTCCAAGTGTTTCGCAGGTCTTGCCACTAGGAACGCGCAGACCCCATCCGGCTGTTCCCACCATTTTACTTGTTAATCAGAGTGCAACTAGACTATCTTAGCTAGGTACTTATAAGAGACACTGGGATGGTCGCATTCAGAATGAAAGCTGAGGTGCTGCTCGATGTGGAGGTGAAAAAAGCAAAGAGCATAGATTAACACCCTTGGGATCGCACTCATGCCCGTTCCCCCTGAACGATGGATGTATCTGCCATCTACATCGTTTGCTTCGCTCCTGTGAGGAGTGCAGCAGTCTAAGTAGGTGAAATGCGTACAATGGGATTGCATGAGTAACGCTACATACAACTGCAATCAGCGCATCATGCTGGTAAAGAGAACACTAGCCTGAATTTGCACTCAGCTGTAATAAAGTCACCATAGTCAAGGAGAAGTAAGGAATCAGAAAATTGACTCTAATATTTGCCCAGGAAAGATATTAGGAGAAAATCCACAAGCTCCAGAGGAATCGTCCACGGAAAAGCCAAATATTTTTTTCTTCTTTTCTTTTTGAAAAGCTCTCCTTCTGAATCGCTCTCGGCATGGGATTGCGGAGCCACAAATAAACGAAGTACGATGGGAGTTGGACCACGTGTGAGGCTTTGCGGAAATCTCTGCTGAGGCTGGGTCGCGCTTGCGCGTTCAACACGTCCACACGTGTTGGTTTCACACCGTCAAAATTTGTGAATGCGGGGTGCATTAGGAGGGTTCAAATTAATAGTGAAAGTTAGCAGTACGTGACTATTACACAGTACTTTCTTATTTCCACCGTTAACTTATAAAACGCATTGCCTCCATGAGTTCTTCTCGGTTGTTTATTTCGGGAGACAGCAGCTTGATAGCGAGTGCCTCCAACACATTTCCTTCAAAGCAGACATCCTTCGAGCGGTGGAGTACAGTGACTTTAATGCTAGGAGGCCGTTCTTGTCTGTGGTGAAGGATCCGATGCCGCGAAAAACCACTGTTCGGATATGACGAGGGATTTCTCAGCGCTCGCACATGCTCGTCAATCCTTTTGTACAGTGGCCTCATGGTCTCTCCAACATACTTACGATCGCACGCTTCACATGTGATCAAAAAACGGTCCCTCGCAACTGGCAGATCTTCATATCCGTGCAGTATGAGCAGTTTCTTCGACCACACTTTTCTTCGTAAAGCCGCGATGTTGTGAGCAAGCCTTTGATGTTCGTTGGTGGGCGGAATATTAGTTTTACTGGAAGATTCGCTGATTTCACGACCTGGTTCACTTTCTTTGCGACACCTTCGTTCTCATATGGTAGTACCAATAATATTCCTCCAGTGGCAAAGAAGGGACGCCATGATCGTGGTTCACATGTCGTGTAACCGTTTTCTTCCAGTATTCTAGAGATACTTCGCTCCACTTCTGCCGATTCTCGTGTGCAAATCCTCGTCTTCGTCGTGATAAGGTTTTGTATCACGTTTGCTTCCATATATAAAGAATGAGCACTGCGAGAGTGCAGAATGATATTCTTGGACACAAGTTTCCTATACCATGTAAACTCCTTGCTGCCATGGTCCAACCGAACCTTCATATTGAGGAACGGTAACATCGGTTCACACTTAATGACCGTCAAAGGTGACCGAAGTGCTGAAAAGTGGAAAGTGTGAAGTGAACGCATGCAAGTGCTTCTTGAAGGCAACCTGGCATCAATGACCGTCAAAAGGTAGTAGACCTTCAGTCTTCCCTGTGCACCAAGTGTAGTTTCCTCTGAGCCATGGAGACATTGTATACGCTGGTGAGACGAAATTCCTACGAGTTGGACGAGTTGACTCGGAGGACACAACAAGGAACATCTTTCAAAAGTTGCTGTCTGGAAGTCGCAGTTTCGATTAGCTTCACTAGCGGTCACTGCGCTTGAGAAGTGCGCAGTCTACTCTAGCAACATACGGAGGCATCAGTGGGAACACGCAGCTGAGCAGTGACAACGAGCCCCAATACGTAACTTCACCTAGAGTAGGTTCTGCTCTCCGATTGTAGGATTGCATAATTACAGACTTCAAACAGTACCACCACTTCAGCGCAGACACCCACTGCTTACAGTTGAATAGACTTGCTTTGAATATCCCAAAGGTGTGGCTTGCGATGCATGAAATTGCTCCACTCGCAGCAGCTCGCAACCCACTTGAAACGAGCGAATGCCCAAGTACTGTAAAGAAACTTGTCCACATGATTTTTCCCCGCTTCCTGTAATCTACTGATGTATAGCAACCACACCAGTTATTCTACTTGCCTGCTCGCGTTTCCTTGACGGGAAAAACTACGAGGATCGCGATCACCTCAAGACGGACCACGAAAATTCAATTCTTCTTGACGTTGAAAGTTGCTTGAGTCTGTGAGAGAGGTATCCTTCACTCCTGTGTAGGTGGAGGACACCTGTAGACAGCTGAGGTCAATACGGCACTTAATCAAGGTGGTACAAAAGAAAGTTGTGAGGTTTTGAAATTTTTTGTCAAATCAGCAATTACTTATGGCTGAACCTAACCCTCACTGTCAACTAATTATGTGGACTTACGAGTTATCAAAATCAATGCTGATTTCTCGCGCTCTTTTTTATCCTCAAAAGCACGGCTCGTGTAAGATTGGCACGCTATCTCTGTGGACGATTCCTTAATCAGCCTTTTGAAAGTGGTGTGTTATCCACTGGTCGATACGTTGAATTCGGCCTACAAGTTTGAATAAATATGCAAATTTGAGCAGGAAGCGCTTAGTTAGCGTGCCGAGGACATTCCAACGACGAGGCTGTAACCTTTATTTTATTGTTGGTGGGAGGAAGTATGAATGTGCTGTCGCGACTGAATAAAGTACGTTACTATCAAATGACCAACTTCTTCTCAAATGCCAATCCAGTCACACTTTAAGCATATTCTCTTATGCTCTGTTAGAGTCGGAAGATCGGAATCTTTTGTGAAAAAAAACGAGCCTTCTGAGAGTTGGTTAGCGATATAATTGATAACGATGTTAATATATAATATAATGATAATTGGTTGCAAATAGCTAACCAGGAGAGGATTATTCAGGAAAAAGTTCAAAGGAAAGCCTTCCAGCTCTTCACTAATCGATGGTAGACAAGTAAACAGATAACGTCTTTAGTGGGCTCATAATGGCAACTTGTAATGACATTGAAATGTAATGACGTTGTGATCTAATGGTGATAAGAGATGTTTCAAAAACCATGATCAGGGTAAGTTCGAATGAAAGCAGAACGTATGAAATGGAGGCTTCACGGCTAGGCTAAGGCAAGTAATTCAAGCTAACGCTTCACACGATAAACGTTCAGAGACGAACGGCGAGAGCGGTGCGGGCGGCACTGTCTGTCTTTCTTATTCTATTACTTCTTCTTCCTAGAGTAGTCTGGCGTGGTCACAGGATCCGCTGATGTCTTCACTTACCAGGGAAGATCATCATGCCGGTCCATCCATTTGTAATGAGCTTCACACCTCTGCACTCGCCTTAAGACGCTGAGCTGTTTTCCAGATCTGCTATTCGATTTTTTTTGAACGGAAAAAAGTTTTAAAGCAAGAAAGCGCAGAAGCAGTGCTCTGTCTGCAGGCAAGAGGTTATGGGAACTGCACTTCACACAGGCAACTCAGGTATTGAGAGATTAACAAATTTAGAACCTTTCGCCACATTGCCACTGGAAAACGAAAAGCAGGTTCCTCGAAAAACAAACTACAAAGTACAACAAAGTACAACAAGGACACAAAGTGCTGCTGGCAATCCTTCGCTGTCATCACTGATTTCACAAATGTTGCGAGCGATATAATGAGCGGATGATATCCTAAAGCTGTCTGGAATCGAAATTTAAATGGAAACTGGTTGTTGGTTTGCCAGCGTTGATCAGTGCAACAACATGGCAAGGGAACACGACAGTAAAATCGTAGGGAAAGTGCAGCGAATATCTATTCTAAATTAGTGTACACGCTCTGAGAACTAGTGGAGGAACAGCATATTAGATGAAAGTTTAACACGGGGGATACACAGCCTCTTGGCATAATCAAGTACTGCAGCCCGAATGCGTCATTCATCAGAACAGGATTGGAAAGGAATTGACATAAATGAAGGCGGATTGAGGCTATGCTATGACCAACTGAGTTAATTTTATTGATTAGGACTATTAACACCTTTTGTTTACACAAGTAAGTTGTCGTGTAGGCAAAACACCTTTCAAATGACTCCGCGTGGGGTTACTGCAAGGCGCATACCAGAACGGAATGGATCTGCACAGAGTGTATCATTTCCTAGTAACTCATTGAGACAGTGTCTTCCAGAAACATTTTAAGGAGTTCTAAAGAAGTTCTGTGGTACAGAGATGGAGGAATGGGGTTTTTGAGCGGCTTTGAAAATTTCCTCGACATTTCCTCAACAAAGATTTATACAAAGATTTAACACGAACTAGAGATTTTTCGAGACAACTGCGAATCAGGAAGCGAAATCTTCTAGTTTGCGAGGCTTACCTCAGATTTCTAAAAGATTGCCGATCGAGAAAGTTACAGTTTTTTAAAGAATGAAAACTCGCATGTAAATTTTATTTACCTCCACAATTCCTCGACGTCTCCAACTTTCGGAGTAGGACTTGCTTGAGAAAAAGTCAGTGCAGGTCAAAAGCTAGAAGTCTCGCGTATTAAGAATCTGGCTTCCTTTACTGAGGTGGTTGTAATCAAAGAAGGTTATAATTCGTTAAATAGTGGATAGATTTGGCGATTTTCCCAACTAGTGCGCTACAATCAAACAGCGCGACGCGACCGCGGACAGTTAATGCCGCTATACCGGAGCGAGCTGTTTGACTGCCTTCGGGTAGTATTTACTTCCCTTTCAATTTCCGGCCACTGTGGCGTATACTGAAAAGCTTTGCAAGGCTAGAAAGAGAAGCCAGTTTCCTCATCATTAAGTTTAGGATTTACGTGGAGCATTGCTTGGCAGCGGCCTCTCAATTTCGAACATCTGGAACTAACATTTTTTTCCATGAAACCGGATGTGCGAACGATGAATATGGGTCGTATCGGAGCCCTCGAAATCTTGACACTTGCGCCCAGCAAGGGCTGCCATGAAGAGGCAACCCTTTTTCCGTAATGCATCTCTGCCGTCGACCAGAATCGACCCTGCAAAAACTGAACAAAGTGGTGTACTGAACTATGTCCGAAACGTCCCGCCACAAGACCTCTTTCCTTTTCTATGCCAATTTTCAGAGGTCTTGACAGCACTTTTAAGCGACAGTCTCAGATCGAATTGGAGTTGAGCGGCCGGTAACGAAGTGGTAGGTAGGGAGTTGACCGATGATGAAGAAAAAGGGAAAGCAAAAGGCCGACGAGGCCTCGAAACGAAGGCTCCCTCTCCTCGCCTAGAAAATGAAGTCAATAGTGGGGTAGATGAATTGTCTGAACTCGCCCGCAGTAAATTGCTGGCAAGTGGCCAGCAATGTCTGGCTGTTTGCCTGCAACTGCAATCGGGTTTTGGGCAATCTAGTTTACAAGTTCAGCAGGCAAACCACATTCCGGTGAAATTCGGGTTCGGTGGGGGAGGGGGGCACGCGATGGCGCAGTGAATGGCGCGGCGCTTTTTTCGTCTGCTCTCCAAGGCTCAGTCCGACCGTCTGCCATGTTATGGAGAATGAAGTGAAGACTGGGGTGGATGGGCTGTCTGAGCTGTTGTTTCTGGGAGATCGCGACCACTCTCAAGTAGGTTAGCCTCGAGTAGGTTAGCCGCTCATACAGCTTAATGATGCTCTGCCCACTTGATCCCGCTGTACATGGAGCGGCACTTGTTGGCATCACGGCACCAGCATCGCGTCAACCTTCCGTTCAGTAGAGAACGTGGTCTCAACTGTACGGCGCACTATCGCTGTAAAAAGTGAGGTATGAAAACAGAGCGATTCAATCGCAAGGAAGCGCGGCCGTAGCAGAGACTCTGTCCCTCTGGTGTTCGCTTCTTCGCGCAAGTGTCGGGGCAAGGGCTGGGATAAAAGTTCGAGGGCTGCCGCGGGATGGCCATAGAATTGGAGTTGGGTCGCTCTACAGGGTGGGCAAAAATTACGG
>KZ347209.1:0-16638 GCA_002352805.1 Teladorsagia circumcincta | reverse complement strand
GCTATCACGCAATATTCAAAAGAGGCTTAGGGGGAGTGGGGGTCCTCAATGGTACGTCAGTGGCGCGAAAAGCAAAGAAAAGCAGAGAAATCCATCTGAAAAACGGAAAAATTGACTCCTTTTGGCCATTGATTGCGGCTCAAAGATGGACGCCGGCTAAGAACGCGGACACGTGGAAGAGAACGCAACGCATGGTGGCACCATGCCAAATCAAGGTCCAGTCGATGATACATGAGTCTTATTTTTTGTTTATGCTGCCGTTGGAAGCGGTTTTAAGAACAGAGGTGAATTGCGGGTAGAACACAGATAAACACAAAAATATGCATAAAATTCAAAAAGGAAAGGATTAAACAGCAAAAATGCAAACCAGAAACGCTGTGTTCGCGATGGGTCAGCTCTACACTCAAAAACTGCAGATAGTTCTATGGAAAAACAATTAATAAACATTACTAATAATAATTATATTGAAAATTTTGTAAGAAATCGGATGGAATTAAGTACGATGCCATCTGAGACTCAGGGGAACGGCCAATGTTATTTCCACCTACGATACCCAACATTACAAACACCAGGTATGACGCCCACCCGCGCCGCTGCGAGCAAAACAGCTCGGCCAAGCCATCAGTTGAACTAGTGGGCGTAACGCTTCCGGGGCGGGGTGCTTCAGAGGTCCTGCTCAGCAACCACAGCACCTTTCGCCGTGAAAGCGCCACACATCGCTTCCTTGGCAGCACGTAATAGCTGCGTGTGGCGCAGGTGCTCCTCCGTTACCAGAATTCCTTATCGTGATCGCTTCCTTTAAGATGACTTACCGAAAACACAAATCTGCTCATACCTTTGTTAGAATGTGAATATGAGTAAGGGTTAAGCAGCGAGATGAGCGAGATGAGAGATAATGGGCACAGCGGCGAAAAAGAGCTTCTCTGAGACCAGAGAGCATGCAGATCGGCGATACGACGCAAGATCCGACACCACTAACGAAGGGACGGAAGGGCTAGTTTATGGTGCCGAATTGTGTCGTTTCTAGAGCATCTTCTGCCATGACGGCGCCTCGTACTATTCTAGAGACCAGAGCTCAGGTGAAAATCGCACGAGAAAACGGTAACAGCTCGTCGAGAATTTTTGCCTGTTCTTTACGCTCTCCCGCGCGAACATTCAATCTGACCACCCGCGAGTCATCTGTGCCCTCCGAACGTACATTAACTCTCGCCGCTACTCTAACACAGCAGAGAGCTATGGTCGAGGAATCCCTCGACCGTTATTCACCCTTCGAGAGCCCTTACTCCTTTTCAGCTCGCTCGCAAACATTTAGCTCACATATCCTGAGTTTTTACATGAATTCAGAAGGAGTAAACAAGAGCCGAATATCGCCTGCTTTCCTTTGAAGTGGTCACATTCCCCTTGTTTCGAAGTGCTAAATGATCACATTACCTGCAATTAAGTCCAACATGTTGTTACATTGGCGCAAGGAGACACTCTCTCTTAAGCTTCGGCTTTATGATAGTCTTGCTCTCTCCATTTTCGCTATCGTAGACTAATACTGCTGTCCAGCTCTCAATGAATGGACTGGAGCTCTTATTTATTTTATGGGAAGTAACGTGTTCAATTGTTCTTGATTCATTTTTAGATGTTTTAGCTGTTTCAGGTTCAGACTACATCTATTACCAAGGATCCCTGACGACACCGCCATATAGCGAATGCGTCCTGTGGACGCTGATGCTGAAACCGATTGAAATATCCAATAAACAGGTTTGATTATTCTTTCGCAAGAAAACTAGCAATTTTACCAAGTTGCGGGTTGCGAGAAATGGAAACCGATGTGTGCGGTGGTGGGAAAGGTGATGGCGATAGTGAAAGGATCACTTGTTCATGGAAGGCCACTGGTAAAGCTTACATCGCAAATAATGGCGTGATGAATGGCTGTGACATTTGAATCAAACTCTAACTAGCATCCTCATTCTTCAGAGTCCGCTTGAGCCGACGTTGGGTGAGCATCAGAACGCGTGATGATCGACCTATCTATCAGAAAAGAGTTGTTAGCGACAAATTATAAACTAGGCGACGTAAGCATGGCCCAGTGGACCATACCCGCTCAAGGAACAAGCAGTTCTTCATCATTTGAAGATTTCGTGAATAAGCCTGACCATCAAGCCTGCAGTCGTCCCAATTATGGTTCGGCGAGACGATCGGCGGTCTCGAGGGATCAAGCCAGTGACTGCTCTGTCCAGCGATCACCACGAGACCGCAGGCGTGTAAGGCCCGCTTGATTTTCGATCGTTAACGGATTTCGAAACTCGAATCTTCTTCCGCACTGCGCACCACACTTTTCTTTCTTTCTTTTCTTTTCGGATAAGACTGACCGACTCGAAGTTTCTTCGCGTAGTTCAAGAAAGGGAGGACTGCAGAATCGAAGAGGTGGAGCAAAGCATCCATCGCGACTCTTTGTTATTAACTCGATGTTCTTGGAAGCATTCCATTTCGTTTTGTTCCTTCTGCTCCGCTCTGGGGCCAGGTCGCTCGGTCGCACGTTGAATTCACGGCATACACATGTACAGGGTGGCGTAAAATTGTGTGCGTCCTACCTCCACTTTTTGGTCGCAAAAATTTGAAAGCATTCAATTCATAAAATAACGAACGCAAACATTTCGCAGGGGCAGAGAAGTTTCGAGAAGCGGCCGTTATCAATTTTGATACAGGCCTAAATCCCTTTCATCATCCAGTCGGTAGTCTCACGGAGGTGAGCAACGTTTAAATTTCAATTTTAATTTATTCTAAATTTTGAGCAGCTCTCTATAAAATCACAGAACTATCAGTATTTCGATTCATTGGTAGCTCCTTAATAAGATTAGAAACGGTGATGTCAAATGGATTCGAATCCGAACTCTTAGCAGGCCACAAATTCATCGTCAAAAGAGGCCGATTTCAGTCACAGAAGTGGATCGTTGCAATGGCCCTTCGACTCGAACCCATTCTTGTTGAAATCTAGAATTTTTGTGATTTTGCACCTGGAGCCCCACAGCTCTTCTGAGCATCTCTCCTTAACGGATCGCGTGTTTGTTTTCATTTTTTTGATGAAAACAGTAGAGGCTGGCTCGGAAGCACTGGTTCGGCTTCAAACCAGCAGATGTTTACGGATAGTTCTCGAGGGGATTTTCCAACTTCGAAGATTCATTGTAATAGGCTTGAAAGATGAAGGCAATTCTCAGATTTCTCAGCCGTGAACATTTATGTGAAGCTACAGCACGCCTTAGGTTCACCGTACCTCGGAATATTCCCGTGGTTCCCTTTAGTCTCCTTCCGATCTCGCAAAAAGGCAAGAAATTTGTTTGATTGAGAAGCGATGACCACTCACGCTTAATTTATATTAGCATTTTAGCAGGTTTTCCAAAAGATTCGAGCTGTTCGGGTGTCTCAGTCGATCTGCCACAATCTTTCTGGTCATTCCTCCTCTTACAAGGGAAGTATGGTAGGTCGAAGGAGCCATTTGAAGTAATATATTAGGTCATCTCATTCAAACAGGTACACGGTTTCATTCGAGAAAAATGAACAACGAAAGGCGTATCAGGCTAATATTTCAATGTTCAATTAGGTAGGCTCCGTTGTTGTCGATAACCCGTTCCCAGCATTCCAACTCCAGTCAGCTTCTTCTTTTGAAGATCCAGACGAAACGCTCCTACGTAACGCTTGCCACTGATCCGTGACTTTACTTGGATACTTGGATACTTGAATGCTCGTTGTCAGCCGATGGTCTTCAGCGGCGAAGACATGCTTCCTTCCATTTTTGACGAGTCTGGGCGGTTTGGACGCAGTGTTGATCTGTCGCTTCTTCAAGTTTCTTCAGGGAGGACGGAAAGGTGTGCGCTTAACGTCTCGTGGGTACCAGAACGTGATGCGAGTGGTCCACCGGTCGTCCGTGCGTCTGACCAAGTGTCCGGCCCATCGCTTCTTTGCGTCCCATGTATATACTGCGACGTCACGAATGCCGGACATCAAGCGCATGTCTGTGCTGCGCACGTTGCGGCTTATCTGCTCACGGCGGTTGATGTTCGCAATGTCCGCTCCAGCGCTCCCTGTGCTCGAGTCATCATCATTGTAGACGACTTGTTCTCTGCCCACGTCTCGAATGCGTAGCAAAGTGCGGGTAACACCGTGGAGTTGAATAGGTCAGCTCGTATCTTCTTGTCTGTTATGAGCTGAGCCGCCTCTTTGATGCTCCCCATTGCTGACCATGCGCATTTCTTTCTTCTCATGACTTCTGCACGTAAGTTGTTGTCCATGGAGATGACACGACCGAGGTAGACGTAGCAGTCAGTGTCCGGAAGTGGGGAGCCCTCGAGTACGATTGATGGCGCATACGCCCATTCATTCCTAATGACCATTGTCTTGGTGCGCTTCATCGTGAGGCCGATGACTATGCTGACTTCGTTTACCTCCTTTACCGTCTGCTGTAATTCTTCTTGCCTTTGACTGATGAGGACGATATCGTCTGCGAAGTGTAAGTTAGATAACTTCTTGCCGTCGATATTTATACCTTTATCGTCCCAGTCCAATTGTAACATCGCGTGGTTTAGTGCAGTGGTGAATAGCGTGGGAGAGATCGTACCACCCTGCCTGACTCCTCAATCGGCACGCGTAGATTTCGGTGACACATGCGGATGGTGGTACCAAGACGGATAGCAGAGGCCGCGGCTCGACTGTTACCGTAACCCGCGTCCGCGCCCATTGAACGACGCCAGGCTCAGCCGCTCATTCTTGTTCATCCACTTCGTATTCTACGATTTGTTTCACATTTTGTGATTGGGAACAATGGAATTCAGTGAGCAATACATGCACAGTTTGATCAATCAGGATCATATTGAGCAATGCAGTATTGCAATGAGCAATAGATGCACTGTTTGATTACTCAGGGTCATACTGAGTGCTGAACTATGTTTCTGTTCATGCGCTTGTTAGTGAAGAGTTTCATTGAAGGAGTTGTTAATTTGACATAGTAAAGCCTTCAGACTAAGCTGATGTAATGAACGTCTGATAAGAACATCTCGTTCAAACAAGGGTACAATACTTGGAATCTATGCTAGCTGAGCGGGCATATCTCAAAGATTCTTGATATGGAACAGTCTCATTTTGGTATGTTTCCATTAACACGCTTTTCTGGTGTAGTGGGCACAATTTATGTGGTACAACCCCTGACGCCTTCACTAGTGGGACCTTGAGCATGTCATATCAGTGCGTTGAACGATACATCATGACGGGTATTAAATCTCTTTTAGCACAGGTGCTCTCAGGTGTCAATTTCATCCCCTTTGCGCCAAAATGGCGTTAAAAAGTACCAGCCGCAAGGATGAATATCATATTCCTGGCCAGAGCAAACGATACTTGCTGAACCTTAGTTGAAAGAGAGTTTGGTTATATCAGGCGTTGCACAAAATTTGTGCAATTGCACCAAATGGCCCTGAGGCGACGAATAACCACCACATTCCTTATCAACGTTTCGAACTTCGCCTGCAGATGGAGTATTGCAAGATAAAATTCCGAGAACACGGGGTACAATAATGGAGCATGCTTTATCGTAACATTGTGCACTCTTTCATGCGATTGAGAACTGATTCAAGATATTGTGAAATTAAGAAAAACCTTGTATCAATCTCTCTGCAATACAGAAATGCACCATTTCCTTACATTTCAAGCATTTACTCTTTATTTCACTGGCATCTTCTGAGGTGTATTTCAGGATCATTGCAAACTTTATCAATTCGCTTAAGCTGTTCCAGCAATCACTGGCTTCGCAAGTCCTATCCAACTTTCAATATGCGAAATGAGTTGGAACAATAATGAACAAGTAATCCTTGCGTCGCTCGGGCGCTCCAGTGCTTAATGCAGCGCGCACCAATGCCAATGCGGACTACGGTAACAGTCGAGCCGCGGCCTCTGTTATCCGTCTTGTGATGGTGGTATACAGTACCGTGCAGTGAAGTATTCGTTTTCACTTTTTTGAACGTAACTCCCTCGGAACTCAAGCATTTGCTCCGAATTTTTCACCATTGATGTACATAACTAAAAGTGATAAGGGAGCAAGTCAATAGCAGTCTAGGTGGCTTGGAACATTTTTTTAGAATTTTTTAAATTTCTCCATCAAATACCATTTCACTTGTTCGAACTTCAACCCTTCCAAATTTTTGAACCAGCAACACAACAACCTGTGTAACAACAAATATAGCAACCACAACTCAACGCTTTATTACAGAAAACTTTTGGTCTATGACGGCTTGACATTAGCGTGGCATGGACTTGATGGGCTTGCCGATCTTGTCCTGGGGGATGTTCTCCTATGCGGTCGTCAGATGAATTAACTTAACCCCCGTGCTCCATGTGAGCCAGGGGGTCTTTAACTTGAAGCTCGAGTTCATCGCATAGATCTTCGATAGGGTTGAAGTCGGGGGACCGCGATAGCCACAGCAGCAAAGGGACGATGTTGTCGTGGAACCACTTGGTGAGCAGCTTCAATTTGTGCTTTGGGTAGTTGTCCTGTTGTGAAATGGACCCACTTTAGGCAGTACAGCTAGACAACAGTCTTCATAATGTTGGGGTAGATTTTGAAATCCATGCCACCCTCGATATGATGAAAGGGACCAACTTCCTTGCCACAGAAGCTTCCATGCACCGTCACCGCGAAGCTGCCACTCTTCACAGTCGGTAGCCGATGCCTTGGATGGTATCTAGTACTAGAGGATGTTGCACAAACTTGATTTCATCCGCCCCAAACAGCAAAAGCTTCGATTCATCACTCCAGACGACCTTTCGCCAGTGCTGTTTTTGTGAGCATAAGCCCAATCGAGAGCGCCTCGCGGTCCCCGGCGGTAATCAGCGTTTTCTTCACTGGGTGATGTCCAAACAGACCAGCATCTCACAGACGACATGAACGGTGTCTACGGATAGGTTTGGACCCTCGTGGGTTGATACTTGACGGCGGAAATCGGCTGCTGTGAGATGCAGACCACTATGTGCAAGCCGAGCAACACTTCTGTGGACGAGACGAGAAGACATTCTCGCTGCCCCTGGGCGTTTTCTGCCTCCGGCAAACCCGGTGTCCGTGAATGTTTTCGTGAATGAAGGTCGTTTGAACACATCGTGGAACTCCTCAAAGCAGGGTAGCTTGGCTAGATTTCGAGCCTTCATGGGAGCTGCGAATGTTATCGTCGGCCCCGTCTTGCGGCAAGTTACGATTTTTCAAATGTCTGATATGGCCTTAGTAGTCCATAATAAACATGAAAGTGACTCAAAACAGCGGAAACTCGCACAACACTTCACATGAAAACTCACCAATTATGACAAGTGGAAGTGGGGGTTGGCATACAATATCCGAATATGGCACCGTTTCCAGTCAGAAAGGGAGCTGCTGCAACTTCATACAAGTATAATGTCACCAACTATTCGGTACACCCACTGTTTAGGTTCCCCTCCCCCCAAAAGCTTGAGTTCTGAGGGAGTTATGTTCAAAAAAGTGGAAACGAATACTTCACTGCACGGTGCTGTATGTGTCCGTGTTGCATTGTTCCAGGAGGTTGATATAGTACGAGTCGACGCCTGCATGTAGTGCATTCCAGACGGAGTTGAGTTCCACGCTGTCAAATGCCCTCGTGTAGTCGATAAAGCAACGAAGGAGAGGTTGTTTGTATTCTTTGGTCCGCTCAATCAACTGCGTGACGGTGTGGATATGGTCCATACAACAGAAGCCTTTGCAAAACCCGGCCTGTTCCACTGGTTGATAATCGTCTAGTCGTCTTTCCAATTTGTTTAGAATGATCTTCGTAAACAGCTTATACGGATGTGAGAGGAGCGCAATGGGACGTTAGTTCTTTATGTGGCCACGCTCGCCTTTCTCAAACAAAAGGACTGTATTCGACTCATTCCACTGATCCGGGATCCTCTGCGCGTCCAGATACTTGTTGAAGCGCTTGGTGAGCTGCTTCATGACAGTGTGGCACGCCGACTTCAAAAAGTCCACTGAGATGCAGTCCAGTCCCGGTGCCTTTCTAGGTTTCATCTGACGAAGGGCGTGTTCTATTTCCCATACTTCTATACGCGGAAGCATCTCCTGTGTTGGTGTAGGGATACGACTAACTAGTGTCGTCGATCGGAAGAGGTTGGTATAGAAGCTCACAACAATCTCTTCGATTTTCGTCCTCGATGTCTGCGGTCTGCCCATCTTGTCTCTCATGATCGTGATGGCCGAGTGAGAGTCATTCATGTCTCGACGACATCTCTTTAGGCTCACTCTCGCTTCTGCTGTTTCTTTCAGTCGAATGTTTTTGTATCGCTGAATCGACTCCCTCACAGCGAAGCGGCACGCTTCGTTGAACGTAGCACGTTCCAGTGGTGTGGATGCAGAGCTACGGTAAACGACAGCTTGTTGTCGGAGTAGTGCGCGAGCGTTGTCATCTATCCTGTTCTTCGGGTTCATTCTTATTGTCACAATCGATGCTGTTGCGCAATGTAGAAGTCCTTCTACAAGCAAGTCGTAGTCTTGTGATGAGTCGTGTGCCTCTTTCCACGTGTGGCGATCAGCGGCTACCTCCACGGCGTTTGTGTCGATCCATGATTTCAGTTGACCAAAACAGCTTGAATCTCACGGCTGCAGGTTAGGCGGATGTGATTTCTAAATCCAAGTCTCAATATTATTTTCGTCAAAATACTGCTGAATACTCTGAGCTACATGAGGTCTGGCATGTGCGATGTCCGCCATCTTTAGTTGTGTGCTGACATCCAATTGCCAATATTATCATCGAGAAACTGACGATACACCCCAGCAGTGACTGTCCTTCTTTCTGGGCACAGTCGCCAAAAAGCTGTGTCCCAAAATCCATTGCCACTATCAGCGTCCGCTTGGAACTACGTGACTCCTCATAAGCGATTTCGGGCGGTTCCTCATCGGCGTTCATCCAAACCCGAAGCTTGTGAACTTTGGGCTCGGTGTACAAATCCAACCATGTTTCGTCTATGGGGAGTGTTAACAGTTGCGGTTGACGCCTTAGCGGAGAAAATTGCTGCTGCAGGCATCAATTCGATTTCCGACTTGTGCTTCCGACTCTGTAAGTAAATGAGGTACCCATACTGACATCTTCAATTCTTTAGACATAATTCGGCCTACAGCTGCAGAAGGAATGCCGCTCTCGCGAGAAAGCTTGACAATGCTTCAATCTCTTAGCACAGCCATTCGACACTTTATTTCATCCACTAGTTCGTCGTGGTCAGGGGGAGATGATGAGCAATTCCTCAACCTTCACTCGTGTCCGTTCTCCCTTTTCTGATTTTTCGCACCCTTCTCTATTCTCACCCTTGGAGGGTGTCTTGCCACGCAACTGTTGACCCGACTCGCGATGAATATTAGAAGCGGATTTCCCTAGTATGACGCCACTTTTGATGATTCCGCGTTGATCTTGATCGCTTAGGCTTCTTTTCAGTATTTTGACAAGTTCTTCGTCGGCCACGTAACCGAAACTGGGCGACCGCTTAGCTGGGATGCTACCTTCAAACAAGCATGAAGACGGGGCTCTAATCCTTCCACTTTTCCCGCCATTACTCCTTATGCCCAGACATGTTTGAATGAGGTGACCTAGTACATATCACATGAGAGAACTTTGAACGCGGACCTCAAATCTGCATTTCATATCTGCTGAAAGATAATCTGAACAATGTTGCAGAGCTGACTGTGCTACGGAGCAGACTCAAGTTCAGTAGGAATATGATACGCAGGCACAGCTTGGAGCCAGACCGGTGGCATGGTGGATACTGTGCCAGTCTCGTGTTTGCCAGGCCGAAGGTTTGGGTTCTTGTTGCATCGCGATTCGCGACGTTTCCACTTTTCCAGATGTACGCCCAATGCCTTTGCGGACCATTTTTGTACGTTAAGGAACCCTTGTCTTGGTGAAAACTGCTGTTTGCAAGGAAATTGGAACCTTCAGTTAGTTCGATCGTGGGATTTTCTTGCGAGATTCTCCGAATCCTCCTTTCTTTGCACACTAAACAACTTGAACTTCTGATCAACTGAAATCTGTAAACAGGATCAGATAATCTGTTGAGGAAGAGCCTTACAGGCATTTGGCATGAAAATCGCGTATTCTCTCTCTCCGAAGGGACCGCTGCATGTGTGAGTGGCCCTAAAAAGGACTGAAGACGTGGCTCCATAACGCACTCACTAAACGTGTTCGGGTCAAAATAGTGCGATATTGATGTTCAGGCGCTCTAACCACGTCTGGGAACACTGCTAAGAAAATTGGGATTTTCACTTCCACCTCGAAAAAGTGCCGGGACGCGATGGGCTTCGGGAGCTGTCAATGCCAGATGAAATCTTGCCTACGCGGCGCTATAGATGAGTTTATATTCATGATAGGGCCTTCTATTGTCCCTATAATGATGTTTCAACGATCAAAATCTTTTCGCCCACAGAAATTGTGCTCGTGTGTGCTACTGGAAGCACCAGCTTCCAATGAGCTATACTACCTATAGTTGCCCTCACTTTTTCGAGGTGGTTTGTCAGATTTTCGATTAGGCTAGAAATATGTCACAAGGGTAGTTTGACTTTTTGAAGATGATGGTCATACTTTTTCGGCTAGAAAACGCCTCTTTTATGCTTTTGCATACGCTGGAGTGGCAAAGTCAGAATATTCGAGGAATGTTTATCGAAAAACAGCAACCTTTTTCCTATTAACTTTTTATGAAAAAATAAAAGAAAATTGAGCGCCCTGACGTCGGTCCTGCCACATACGCCTCTCCAACCGGTCGGCCACAGGGGAAGAACCTTCGTAATTTTATTCACAGCGTCGTTCAGCGCATAGCAGATTTGGAGTGCAGATTTGGCTGAAGAAGCAACATGTGGTGTACATCTCATTTCAAAGGCCACTTCGACCTACCATCCTTTCCTTGTTAGTGATTCTCTGCACCCATCAGGTGCTGGCATTCTGCTCTCATTCCTTCACGAGTTTGCTGGAGCTTAGCCTTCCCTTCCCATTGCTTTAAAATTTTCTGTGCTGCTGTTAGAGGAAATGTGAGCTTAAAAGAGATCGCTGAGTTATTAATTTATGGTAGCTCTTTCCTGGCCGTTCAGTTGCGTTGCAACTTGAGGATGTCTACCAGAGCTTGGAAAATAATTGCTTTCTTTCAAAATCGATGACTAGCAACAAGCAAGTATTTCGAAGAGAAAGTGTTCATAAATTATACGTACAATATTCAGAACGGAATAAAGTGTCACTCGCATACAATTTTTCGCCACCGTGTATAGCTGGAGCATTTGAAGATGTTCGTGCCGCTGAGCGCGAGTGGGGTATCGTTTTGCGTCAATATAGTATTCGATAGATTCAACTACAAACTGACCTTTCCACGCGCACTGCCGGAATTGAACAGCATTTGCATGCTTGCACAAATAATCCTAATGTTGACCTCAAAGTCCATTAGGCTATTCTGGCCAAATGAAAGAAGGTGTACGTTTCCATTCGCGCCTTTAGGATCTGTTCTCGAATCGGTTTTTCTCCTCTGCTCAGATTTCCTTTTAACGCAAATATAACTCAGAAAAGCACAGTGGCAATGATATAAACTAAAGGACAAAGTGTTGTTGGCGATTTCCTGGCGAGCTTGCTCCTTTTCCCTTGTCACTGACGTAACTGAAAAAGCTCACGACAAAGGATTTGAGAACAGTTCTAAGCTCTTAGGTGATGCCTCTCTATGACTGCGCATGTCGACTGCAGCGCCAGGCGTTTATGCTCCGAACAAATACATATTCGTATGCGTAAAGCCGAATTACTCTTTCTGATAGATTTTCAGTCAATTCCTAAATTTCGATCTACCTCAAGATTTGGGGCAGTCACCTGTCCGTCATTCCATCACCGAATACTGGTATTGAGGTGGAAGCAATTTTCTAACCACGTTCCAGGGCTTGCTCGCTCGCTTTATCTAACAAGGTGAGTCCTTCAAGTCGCCGTGGACATTCGAGATGACTTATACACACTCGTATACCTCCTGGAACCTTGATCTCAAATCTGCCTTTCAAATCTGCTAAACGATTCCGAAGGAGAAGTTAGGGGATAGTACCAATGAGCTCCAGTTTTTGAAGCTATTCGACAACCAAGGGATCGTGCTTTAAAAGCGCAGCCAGTAAGCGAGCGGACTTGCATAAGCAGCACCGAGGTCCAAATCCTTGGTGCATGTGCTGCTTTTGCATCTCTCTCAAAAACTTGTTTTACCCGTTTGCAAAACAATTTTGCATCCAAATTCGACTATTCTAACCCTTCTCTTGCATAAGTGAATTAATTTTCGAAGAGGAACTGTTTTGTTGCCTGCATTAGCCTGTGAAGGAGCACGCAACCTCTCCAACCGCTCACAGTTCAGAATGAAGGAATTCAGAATCTTTGGTGGATCGCTAGATGACAACGATGGATCCGGGGCAACGCTAGATTGGAGGGACTATGTGAGGGCGATAGTTGCAATGAGTTTTTCTCTACTCGATGCTCTCACTACAATAGTTGCGGAAGTGGTGTAATGGCAAGTGGTACGCTTACCACGCGTGCGGTCCGGGGATCAAATCCTGGGCTGTGCGTCGTCCGGACCAACCAAGCCTGCCTCCCGGTTCGGTTAATTGGTAACAGACTCGTCTGAGAGGATGAAAACACTGACTTGAAACAACGGCTGGTCACGCAATCCATTGTACAGGCCAGTCGCCTTCAAATCGCCACCGAATGTATAAATGGAAGTAGAACGCCGCATTCCGAAAAGGAATTGATCGGCAGTAAATGCTTTATCCTCACCTTACTACCGCATATGCTCAGCGAGTGTTCCCAAAGCGTCGCAGTGATATAAGAATCGAATAAATCTTCCAGGTTGGTAGTGAAAAGAACCATACTTAGGTGAAGCGAAGAAAAAGTTCCTCCCAAAAACTGGCCCAAGAGCGATCATCAGAGGTTAAAAATATCGAAACTGTTCTGCAAACGTTTGAAAAGTTCAAGACAGATGCAAAAGCACCACAAACATCAAGGATTTGAACCTCGGTGCTGCTCCTGCAATTTCGACAGCTTACCGGCTGCACCTCTGAAGCACGACCGTTTGGATGTCGATTGGTTTCAAAAACTGGACCTGAATGGTGAAACCACCCCCCCCCTAACTTCTCTCTCCGAAACGATCGGCAGATTTAGAGGCCAGATTATAGACCAGTCTTACAAGACGCATACGTGAGTGTGCATCTCATCTCGAATGGCGATGGCGACCCAACGAACTTTCCTTGTAAGATCTACAACAGATTATTCTCGAGACAGTACCGCTCCCCTCTACCCGGCCGTCTTCCATCTGGTCAACATAAAAATACTAATTGGGGAACAAGCTCTCTGACCCCTGCTTTCCAAATTAGATCTAACTCTCAGGTTCAGCTGGTAGTTCGCCCTTTGGAGTAAACTCCTCTAAGCACGACTGCCGCACCTGTTTATAAAGGAAAAGAGAGGAGCTGATTTCGAACTTTTGAAGGGAAAATTCAGGATCAAATGATGATGTAATTGCACTCAAATGTGAAAGTAGGGGTGGGTTGTGGACCGCCAGAGGAGAAGAAATGAAAAAAAAATTCTGAAATACCCCGGAAATACGAGCCTTTTGCTCTACGCTGCGGAAAAGTTCAGAAGATCAGCTGAGGGATGAGAGATCATGGGAGCGCGGAGAGCGTAGAGAGGTAATGTAGAGATAGTATAGCAGATCAACATTGCGAAGCAGACAAGATATCGAGAGGTGGGTGGGGCGTGTCAGAACCGGTGGAGCGTGCCTAAATCCTTGGCGCCTAGCGTCCAGGGGGCGTTTTTTTGGAGTAGGGTGATGGGAGGAGCCCTGCACTAGCCTCTATGGTCCTTCTAGCCACTTTAAGGGCTCATATGGTGGGTCTGAGCGCGAACTTTGCCTTCAAGATAACCATGTTCAAGCGACATTCGATGAAGTAACGCCTTCGATGTTCTTTCAACTACGTCGAAAAAAGCGAAACAGCAAACAAACACAAGCAATCGCCCTTCCACCTCCTGCATGTTTCATTTATTACCGCGTGCAAGCGATTGCCAAGGGCCGTAACAAAAACACCTCGATGACCCCTATTAGAGAATCGTTCTCGAAAGTATCGGAGGATAAATTTGACATCAGTGCCGTGCGCTATCGATGAACGTAAGGCATAGCGGCATCACTTGCTCTCACGACAATTTTTGAGCCTCGTGACAGTGTGTACATGTTCCATTGCGCCGATTCCTCTTGTAAAACTTATTCAAATACCATTATCAATTGACATCAGTGCAAGAAAAATGTAGCCGTGCAAAAACGGCAGCTGACATAGATTGTTGAATAAACGTTTATATATCGAAATCGCATTACGGCATCCATAAATAGGACCAGGCCCTACCATCGCCCTAGGCATTTCATAAAATGATCGCCTATACCTAATTTCAGCCCATGATAAGTATTTTCAGCTGCGCCAATTTCGACGTATTACGATTGAAAATTGTCGTGACATCCAACCTCTTTGTGGTCGAAAGATTTACTCGTCATGTGAATTGTCATCGTTGGAGAAAAGCTGAAAACGATAAATTGATCGATATGAGTGGTATAGCTTATCTTTTTGTTTGCATCAATAGGAAGGTGTTCGATGACTCGAAGCGGTAGACACATTCGATATGTGGGTGGTGTCCCTGATAGCTATTGCGCATACACACCGTTGGCGGCTCGCAAGAAAGTGAAGATGCCAACCGCCTGGTTTGCGCAATAGCTCCAAGAACCACTCCCCGGATGGTGCCGATTGGGTACATAAAGGAGGCCTATGTGCGGCAAGAAAGCAGAGACGCGGACGGTCAGCGGGCGAGTCGCAGCGTGTATTGTGCGATGTATGGTGTACTATAGTACATTCTAGTATTTAACTTGACGCTAATTTACTACAGTACTCGCCGATGCTCGTTCATTGACCCGCCCACGTCTCTGCCTCTCGCCGAACGACGGGCCCCCGGTTAGGTACGCGTGTGGATTCATTTGCGCGTTGGCCAAGTCACCAAGCCAGTCGCCGCTGCCAGCAATGTCTCGTATGTTGGTTCAGTACACAACCATGAGGAGATGTGCTCTCTGTTCACGGAGTTTGGGATATGAACCACTTTTACCGTTGTGACATATTTCCCGCGTCCACTGTCGATATTATACAGTGTGTTATGTTTATGCTCATGCTGTCACTCCGTCTCTTGATTTGTAACGTGTTACGACACAATCACTCTGATAGACAGAAACATTGTTTTCTCTTGAGAAGTCAAAAACTTGAATGATAAAGGAGCTACACTCTACTCAACAAGAGAACCTTTACACAGACAGTTTGCACTGTAACGCTTAAATCACATCACAGATCTCGAAGTTACACTTATTGCTCTACTGATTGTCCAATACTTTGGTCTAATCGGGTATCCAGCGACTTCTTGATAAAGAACATGAAGCTGACGTTCGTTTAGATTATGTAGCTGCACAGTACGCCGCTCGGCGTGAGCGGAGTGGCCAAATTGGGAAAAGTCAGACTTTGCGAATCGAGCGATTCGCTTGCGATTCGAGCGATTCGCTTGCGAATCGCTGGATCCGAGTCTTGCGCCACTGAATCGAACGTTGCACCAGTGAATCGAATGATGCACCAGCAACTCAGCAGTGGCGGGACCCGCGACATTCAAACAGGGTCCCCTGTCCAGTGACACGGTTTGGAAGTGGTCGCTGGTACATCGTTTGATCAACTGGTACATAATTCGACTCGTGGTACATTGTTCGACTCGCTGCTGCATCGTTCGATTTGCTGGTGCAATGTCCGCTTCGTTGGCGCAACGCTCGGATCCAGCGATTCGCTGAAGTCTGACACCGGCCTTATCATGTTGACGACAGCACAGGACACATAAGTACGTTCCGCAATGACACGTCACAACAGACTGCGCGGGACATATGTGTCCTGCACCCATTACATTCATTTTTTCCACGCACGTGTGACTCATTTTAAGTTCTTATGTTCATTTCATGGAGGAAACCTTAGCTTGGCTACAAACACAGTGGCCCATGGAACAGTCGTGTGCTTAAATTTGGAGGAGGATTCCTGTGGTTAGCGAAATCTTCTGTTCGGTCAATTTCTCATTTCCTTTTTCTTTTCATGGATGTGATGGATGTAAGATTAAGGGAGCAGTAAAGTAAGTTCAGAGTCTGAGGGATAACAGGATATGTGTTTTCGATGAAACAACCAAGGTAAAATTGCTTCTGAGGCCCATTGCATGCAAGTCTGAAAAATTTTTGCTTTTTCACTGTTATTCCTGTCTTTCGATCGGATTTCCACTTCTGTACCCCTGGGTAGCTCCCACTCACTGAAATTTGCTACTCTAATTTCTTACCAATCATATTTTATTGTATTTGCCACTCAAAATCCACTTGAATAACCTCAGGCGGTCGCGCTAGCAAAATCGCGCCGGTCCCACGCGCCCACAAAAGCCAAAGCGCGCGTTGTCGTCAACGTGTATAAGCGCGATTGAATTAACCGTACTCCTCTCCCCACCCGAAGTGTCCTGCCTTCAGACCTCTTCTGATATGAAAGTCTTCGCTTGAAGATTGCTACGTTCGAGATCT
>KZ347208.1:44205-57362 GCA_002352805.1 Teladorsagia circumcincta | reverse complement strand
GGTGAAAAATTCAGAGCAAAAGCTAGATTTTCGAGGGAGTTACGCTCAAAAAAGTGAAAACGAATACTTCACTGCACGGTACTGTAGCTAGATAATTTCAGTGAGGTTGGGAATTTTTGGAAAAGTGAATCATACAAACACTTTTGTGAATTTAAACATTTTTGCCGTGTCTCGTGAAGGTGGACGATTCACTTCAGCGCTACAATTTTGGTGGAGGAGAAAAAGGTGAAAAATGTGGATGCTCTCTGTAACGATTTTGTTTTCCTTGACCTGCATAGTGGACTCTACGAATCACCACAAAGCCTTGCAAGAAGATCTGATGATTTCTCGGGCCGAGGACGTCGACTACCTTATGCATTGTTGCAAAACAAGGTACAAGTGCCCATGCAAACCACTCATCAAGAAGCGGCTGTACTCCTCAAACCCAAACGATGTGTGCAGGTCATTATGAAGATCTGGTCGCATTTCGATAGAATGTCATCCATCTTATAATTATGAAACGATGCAAAACAAAAAAATAGTCATAAAAAAGTTAAAAGAAAATGTGCTCTCGCCAAAATTGCGACCTAGGGACTAATTGTAATGGGGAATCAGTCGGTGTGCCAGAAAAATTCTTAGATGGCTGCGAGTTCCGGAAACAAAACTTTAGGGTGACCTTATAATTATGATAAGCACTGTATGTTGTACTGAAGAGAATAAGCCTACGAAAGGAATGGCATTTTCTTACGAAAATATGATAAATACATCAACATAAAGTTGGCACCCTGTAGTAGGGATATTTGGGAGTAGTACAGGAAAGCCATTTTGCCCGTGGCACACATAGGGAACTTTTCCTCGTATAGTGTGCCGCCGAAAAAGTACGTTTCACGGCAAAGTATCTCATAGATGTTTCCCGGTGAGCAAATGCAGCTGCTCACTCTCTGCCCTCACTGTCATCTGACACCGCCTTGCCACAATAGCACACAGCATCACTAACCCATCAAGCAATTTACAGTCACCAAAGTATAGAACCACTTCGTAAAACTCAGGGTGGTGGTGATGACGTACTCCTTCATATTGCCCTGTAATTCCTTCAGGGCTTCGCAGAACCATGGCGCAGGGCACATACCATCCACAGAACACCACTTGAGGCTCCCTAGTGTTGAAGACGTGGATTCTTACCAAGCATGAGGCAAAACTGAACGCAGTGAGAGGCGAACATTTCATTCATTCACTGCTTCTTGAAATCCGGAAACCCACCTTTGGCTTCTAGAAGCCTCTCCAAGTGACTCCCTCTTCCTTTTCTTCCTCAGCACCTGTTCCACTAGCTCCGGCTCTGGGTCCTCCATGGAAATGGGACACGGAACGCCCTTACGTGACTCCATGGCTGAAAGTTCACAAATACAATCGTCATGCAACGATGCCAGATGCCGTAATACCAGAAAACAAAGTCGCAGTCTTACTGTTCAGCTATTCTAGATCGCTTATATTATACTGCCCAACAAGTAGTGCCTTTCTCTTTCAAACGAGAATTCTTTCTCTAGGACCTCAAGTTTTCACACACTGTTCTATACCATTCGAGAGAGAATTGCCTGCGAAATGCACTGTGTTTCCTCTAATATCATAAGTCTAGTAAATTGGATGGGTCAGTGACGAAGAACAGACAAATCGGCAACTAACTCGAATCTATGTTCCTCCGAAAGAAATCAATCAGCGATATACCCTAGACATAGTAACAACCTCTGCTAACATTACACCGTAAGACGTTCCAACACGGACGAGTTTGGCTGGCGGAGGAATACATCTGATTCGATCTCCAAGTAATCGCAAAACGTCTCAAGTCAGTCAGGTCTCGCAAGTTTGTGGATTCTTCCACGCACTACCCGTTACAAGGTTAATTAACCCTGACGGTACTGCATGGAGGCCCAAAAAGAGCGCGTGCAGCTTATCTGGAAAATCTAAGGGAGCCTATAGTAGGTCACACTCATGCACGACCTCTGGTTTGATGACATTGCTACCAGGAGAGTTCAATTCCCCCACTCTTCATCTGATCACGCCTTCTGCACTGAGCGCTGAATGTTTTCCTTTCCGGAAATGATGTCCTCTTTACATGGGAGTAGCTCCACAGTATTGTTCTGACTGTACCATAATTTAAAGTAGTAACATCATATCTATCCTTTCCAGGAGTCTTCGCTCCAAAGCAGGGTCAAGCGTGCGTTAAGGAATCCTCGACAGATCGACAGAAAGAGCCGTATTTGGCCCACTGGGAGGACGGTGTCGTTATGGATCGATGCAGTAGGATCATCACTGTCGGAGGACTCCAAAAAAAACACAAACATCAAGGAGGGACCGATGCTGTGCAAGCTTAGCCGATGAATTTCCAATTGCAATGTTATTCCTCACACATATAACTTTTGCAGTTCGAAGGGGTTCAAATAGCTTTTCTAGGCTGTTTTCTTGATTTATCAGACAAGGGCAGAGAATCCGAGACTATCGCAATTCCCGACGAATAATAATAATTCCCTTAAAATGAATCCACGGTTATGAGTGGGTGTGAGGCACACGGCGTGTCCCTGAGTGGGCCCAGTCAGTTGCGGGTTTCAATTACGGCTCTCTGGAGAGAAAGATCCCAATTCAAACAAAATCAAGAGGAAACTGAAAGCGGCCTTGTAAAATGACAGGAAAGAATCCAGTATCAGAGAAAGAACGCAGTTTTCATCGTCAAATTCATAAGCTAGTATCGTTAAAGTTGGAAATTGCTACAATTTTGAACTTATTGGAACGCAAAGAGCTTGTGGGTGCCAAATCAATTGAAAAATCAACCAGAAAAGGATCTACAGTTGTTGAAAGAGTGCCACTGCAGCGAAGGAGAACTACTGCGGTGCTCAGGCAGGAATCCTAAACGAAGCCATTCTTGAAATACTGAACGAATCGAGCCACTTGGACAAAGGTTGAATGGACAAACCTTCTAGTCTACAATCTCATTGACTTTTTAGATTTAACGAGCTCGAAGGGAGTTATGGCTCTGGAAAGAGCAGAAACTAGCTTTCATGCAAAGTTTTCTCATGACCAACCTAATCAGGTTTTTTAGTTAGTTCTCACAATTTAGGCACTGTTCAAAAAAGGCTTCTCAGAAGAAATCCCAACATGATTTCGCATTGAAAATTCGTCTACCTTAAGAAAGCTATAGTCTTCTAAATGTATTTCAATTTCAATAATAGACAAGTTGCTCCAAGGTCAACGACCAAGATCAACCAGTACACAGCTGACCAATGTTTTTCATTACCAAATCATCGTCTTTCGCTGTTTTCGCTTGTAGGACTCACTGTTACTCACCTTTGACTTTTCTTCTTGTTCAACGACTTTTGTGACAGAGGGTGAGGTTGCAGATTTTTTTTGAAGAATGGTTTTCGAGGAAGCTTAAGCATTTTTTCCATATATCGGCTTGTGAAGAGAGTCCATTCGCGCTTATTTCAAAATTTTCCTCAACGCCTATCTTGACTCTGCACGAAAGGCGTGTACGTATCGCTTGACAGCATCGACTACAGGTAGACCAAGTTTTTCAGCTGACCCTTTCCGAATGTATGAGCTATCAGCACCTGTGTCTAGCATATGGAAAATCTGCAGCATCCCTGTCTTCGATTTCTCCACGCCCGTCAAGACAAGAGATAAAGAGACAGTGCTTTATCACTGAGCGTTTCGCCTGGGTGTAGATGTTGCCTGCAAAACTTCTTCAGGTTCTGCGCTCTGTAAGCTGCGCACCTACTCTTATCGAGTGTTTCCTTGGTAGTCTGCGTCCCTGTGTCGATTGCGGCCCGTACTAGAGTTTCTTTGCGTGACTACTGCGGTTGGTCCCCCTTTAAACTCTTACAATGATTTGGGACTCAGCTGAAAGTGGTGCTCTCGTCGTTCATACATGGCGCATCCGGTCCCTGTGCATTCCCTCAAAAAGTGGTTGCGTCTCGAACATTCATACAGAGCCTATTCTGTTTACGAATCTCCCCATTACACTGCAGTTGAGATTTTTTGACAACGTATGGCTTTATGGTCGTGTGCGTCGCAATAAACACATTGCGCGCAGGTTTCGAATTTGCTTAATTTCGGTTCTGTTGCCCTTGAGGTTCCTTGTGTGTAAGAGTCACTTTCCTGAATTACTTCAGCATACTTTTGATCGGTTTTTATCAAAACATTCTAGCCACTCGAAAGGTCTTCTACTATCTAACTACCTTTCATAATCCTAACTAACCCTTTGCTAAGTCGACTTCGCAGTAATTCGACGTTGAATTTCGCTGGTACTTTTTGCGTAATATAAAACCCCTTAGAACTGTCCCCCTGTTGTCTCAGCTAAGCTGACAGGGATATCAGATACTGGAGCAGATGCGCTGCTCCCTTGTTCGATAATTTTGGCTGTGGCTGTTGCTATTCGCCTCTGGAGATTTCCAGCTTGGCTTTGCCACCATACCTGGAATGTAGCAGTTCAAGCGCTGCCCTGAATTCTCCTCTGTTATCAGATATCTTCGTATTGTTTCTTTGGTGCTACCCTCATGAGTTGTGAAGACAAATCCCCGTGATCCACCTAACGTTTGGTCATGGATGCTCGCGCGAAACAGAACCCAAAAATTATTGAATTCGCTCATTATCCCATCAAAGAAAGGAACTGTGTTGTAGGCAGCTCCGGCCTCCAGGTCAGATGACCACCACTCGAAGCTCCCACTTTGGGAGCTACCATTGAAGCTCAGCTTTTTTGCATGCCATGGCCCTATTAACAGGCCTTCTGCCTCCTCTAGACGACCAGGGTTTCAAGAATGTGACCTGGTTCATTTTCTGTTGGTCTTCTGTGACAGGCCCGCGAGCAGATCTATAGACCGGACGAAGCCATTGAGGGTGTTCGGCAACAGATTTGCTTTTTCCCTAATCGCCGTTATTACCCCTTCCAAGACTTCAAGCACATTCACCCTTATTAGCGCAGGGCCACCTTCACTCACGACGTGATGCAGCGTGTTTTTACCTCCTTAATTGAGGTTCCTGATATCGCAGAATAGCAGGGCCGCTCATATCAGTTTAGTCTGCCTCCGTCTTTAGTCGTGAGCGGCGGCGAATCTACCCCGCTCTGTTCGGCAGTGAACACCGGCCCCCCAATCTCTGTCAGCATATTCCGCTGCTGTGTTATTCGGCGACGTGCTACTACTGTGTTCTTTTTCTTCGCTCTACGAGCTATCTTGTGGCAGAGAGTGATTTTGAGAAGTTTTTGAGCCACCAAGCAGGTCTATCAGTTTTCAGTCGATAGTCCGTCGAGAGCTATGCGATCACTTTGACTCCAATAAATCGAATTGATCACCCAGTCTCTCGCTTTCCGCGATGGTAACCACTGATTCGCCGTGCTTTGGTTCTGTTCAGGGAGCAAAGAGAAATCGGATCAAACTTTCTCCAGTTACGATGGATTCAAGAATAAGAATTGCGATCGGACAGTTGAAAGAGGATGACTCTATTCCGTCGTATGTGAACTCTTTTTCCTTACGTGCTTGATTACGACGATCAAGTGGATGTCATGGTCAGTCGTTATAGAGAACTCGAGGATGAAGTTAGTAAACTTAAGGACGATTTCGCTAAGGTTGTCCAGTCGTCTGCTATTGATGCTAATACAATGCTTTCTAATGCTAATTCTAGTTCTAATAATGCTACTCCTACAATGATATATTAGGATGGCCCATAATTAGTGAATCACTTTGGGCGTTTTTAAATTCAATTGTACCACTATACATCTCTTTGTACACAGCCCACTATTCCTTTGTTGAAATCGCTACCGTATCCTTAGCGCTCTTAGCGAGCGTAGCAGTGCCAAGCACGGCATACATGTTTGGGTCTCGCGATGAAATAACACCAAGTATTTTGCCAGGCGCTTTATCTCCACTTCTCATCACTTTCAGATGCCCTTAGCAAGCGCTGCTTCAGCCTTTACTTTCTTTTTTTGCCGCCGCAGACGCCATTAAGGGGTTTCTGCCCAGCTTTCCGACCCACAGTCTGTGCATGGGACGTTGGTTCGGCACGTACAACTTCGCAACCGTTCTCCTTCTTCAAAAGTCCGCATCAACGGGTTCTTCGGATAGTAATCGCGGAAAGTGCTCTCATTCTTCTTATAAGAAACCAGCTTCCTTTCGTCTTTCCGCACTCTATTGATCGCACACACTATCAGTAGGAGTTAGTCTGACGGTTACCGTACTCATCACGCCGCTACCAGCGCCGCGGATGTTTACAACTGTGGGAATACATTGTTGACTTTCTCAGCCTAACGCTTTTATCTCCGCTCTTGCTACATTTTCACAGCTTCCGTTCGAGTCCTACATTCATATCGGTCGTTCCCACAACATTTCTTATCCATCCATCATCGCTGTCGGCTTATTTTGCTGCTCCGTGGTGAATGACCCCACAACACGGCTTCGATATTTCAGAATTTTTCTACGCTCCTCCTTGTCATCTCTTGGAGCTCATCTACGCGCGCTCTTCTCTATAAAACTTCCCATCCCGCGCAATCTGCTCATCACTCTGACTGCATCCATACAGCTTCATGTCGGTCACCCGTAGTATTACTAAGTCATCTTCTTCGTCAACAATTGGGGTTCCGTCCAGCCGTCCGACACTTTGCCGATCAAAGGCAAAGCTCTCACTGCATCCCGATGACTCAAGATTCACGAGGTTCCGATAAGACCCATTTTCCCGTGGAAGACTTCGTGTGGGTATTTTCTCTTCTGCCCACCGTCAAGACACTAAACACATGGGATCGGAAGTCCCTTCTCAAACGTGCACAGATTTCCCGCGCGTCCGTCATCGACTCGCGGTATCTGTACTTCTTTCGAGTCCACGAATTCACTCTTGTCACACCACTTCGAGTCCAGCACCATCCTGGGAATCGTTCTCGCAGTGAACCGTCGAGGGTCCGACGCAGAAGTAAATCACATCCACGTTGCACTCGAAGGATGTTGTGAAGCCGTCCGAATCACACAATCTCTTCGTGATTTCTCCTTGGATCAAGTCGAACGAGGAGATCCTCTCTTCGCAGAAGCCCAGCCTAACGTCTCCTGTGCGATACGATTCGCACATCAGGCGATATCGGTCTCCGCACAAGATACTCTGACCAACGCCGTATGACGATTTCTACCAGCTTACCCGGACGAGGCAATGCTGCCCCTGCGAGTCACCGAAATGCCACCTGAAGATTTGCAATAAATCTAGGACCGTATGGGAGCTTTTACCAGCTTTGTCAATCAACCCAACGCTGCACGACGCCGCATGGCATACCTGTTCGCCATGGCCAGCGCGGCCCTCGCAGCCCAAGCTACACTGGCGGACGACGTACTCACCACGTCACAGCCACCGTACCTAGCCTCGCTTCGATACCGGTTCACCTTGAACTGCAGTTCCCGGCCATGTCTTCCAAGGGCGGTTGGGCACGGTCTCGCCCCGCGGACATCTAGCTCGTCGACTCCGATCTGGTCCTCCGCACCAAGGTATCCGATGCATTTTTCTCCGCATCAGGTTGGACCGTACACTCGAACTACTCTCTGAAGCATGAACTCACAATGCACTCCGAAATGCAGTCCGACGTTTCGGCGTTGAGGACATGAATACCGCCAGCGTACCAATCTGCGTCCGTCTCGGAAGTATCCCTTCTGGCACGGATCCAACTTTCGAGTTCCTCGCGAGCGACAACTTAGCGGCTTTGTTAGGGTCAGCCCATCAGACTTGCTCATTCGATCATGGATGCGGAATATGCCAGTTGCCAGCGACCAAGCACGGTTGATTAGTACGGTATTCCGCCAGCGGCTCCTTCAATTGCGTCCCCGCATTCTTCATTCACGTGGAGACCAAGCCCATGCAGTGCATATAGGTACCAGCACCCTGTCGCTTATTGCCATCAAAGCAGCATACGGCATGGGGAAAACCGTCGCAGGCGGCACTTTCGCTGCGCGGCTTGCGAAATCCGGTCAGTTGGTTGTTGCGACGGCCGTCGCCCAGTTTGCCGAAACATCACTCGGACTGCATGAGTATCGACGGCAGGTCACCGTCCTCCGTTTCGTGGCTGACTCAGCCCTCTAGCAGAGCGCCTTGACTACTTCCGTTGATCTCCACCGCGTTCTCCCGACCTATTAGTCGATTATTCTGATTCACTCTGTCTTCACGAACAGGAACGGCTCGAGCAGTACACCCGTGGACGTCGTCTCATCGAGCTAGTGCTCTTCCGGAAGATACCCTTTATATGCTTGACCGAGAGAGAGAAGATATCGAATTGCTAGGGCCAGAACTCTCTTGCTACCGAGCGTGCCGTCACCACGATGTTTCGCGTTCGCTTTCCTACCATCCTTTGTATCAGAATGTCATCAATGCTCAACACAACCAAACCTGGGGAATACTCTACGATGCACTCTTCGTCTGCCTAATCATCATGGGCGACGATCTGTACCAGCTTTCGTAGCAATAACGGCACATTTCCCACAGGCAAGATAAATTTACGTTGGAGACGTCTACCAACTTGAGCCGCATATACGCTGTGCCAGATCGACTTTGGCGGCACCACTCGGAAGCAAAGGACTCATGGAGATACTGCTCCAAAATGACGTACCATTGGCTCCATTAGTAACAACTTTTCGAGCCCACCCAGCTCTTAATGAGTTGCCCAACACGACAGTCTATGGAGCATAACTCGTTAGCGGCACGCCAGCTCGACAACGTACACTTCTCGTAGAACCGGCTCTCCCTGCTATATCCCTCACTTCCACTAGTGGTCGTCAACGTAGAAGGCACGTCTCGTACTGCTTACACACAGCCTCCCTCAAATCAGGAAGAGGCCCACTGTTGTATCGAATTGCTGCAGGCCCTTCTGAACGAAAAATCCCACCTTCCTCCATCGGCGTCATAACCTTTTACAAGCGACAACAGTGACCCATGAAACAGCCAGCTGGAGTTCTTCTACACACCGTGGATTCCGTGCAGGGATATGGGATGGACATCATGGTCCTCCTCATGGCCCGAACTCTTCTGGAACAAGCCTCCGGTGAATTCTCAGACGACATCAAATGATTGAATGTCGCACTCACCGCTGCCGTCATGGCTTATTCATATTAGGACATGTTACTGCACCCCGCTCATTTTGAATTGAGAACACTTACTGCGATAGGCTGCCGCATGGAATGTCATCATCAGCCGTTCTTCACTTCGGACTTATTCTACTGAATATGCTCCTTAGGCCATATACCCTGCGAAGAGCCCCGTCGTCGACCCGAGTGCCGCTGGACTGCTGCTCCCCAAACCTCCGCCCGACCTCGACCCGCACCTTCCACTTTATCTGGCACACTGTATCCTCGCTTCTTTATGGATGAACCTGCTACTTGTTCTTGCGATACTGTACCTATACCAAATTCAAAAAGAATCTTATGGGAGTTTATGTTGAAAACTCGCGTTTCAGTAGATATAGATATAGATACGCTTGTTCTCGCGAAAGTCTTGCTTTCAAAATCACCCAATCTTCTTCGAACCTTCAAACCTCTCTTTTTTATGAAGTGGAAATCTGAACCATAAAGTACATTAATGTAATTGCCAAAGTTTCATCTGAGAGGTAGTATCACTCTTTAAATACTGTACGATGTGATACGAAAATCCAAATCTAATTGTTTTCTTTCCAATATGTATGTTTGAATTGTTGCAACTGTTCGATGCTTCAAAAAAATCGTCGTGTTGTTCCGCTTTTTGTGTACAAGCGAACTTTCTCTCGGAAAATGGTCTCGTTATTCATTTTTCCCTCTTGGGTTTTTTAGGCTACTATGCTGGAACGCAGGCTTTACCTACGAACCAATAAATGAGTTTCTTAGAAATCGGCATGATGAGAAGGTAAAAGTCATTGGAATCTGCAAGATCAGCACTTCATACGCATAAATGACTCTCCTGATTAGCGGTATCCTTTCTAATAGCAACTAATAGGGCTAATCCCGATGCTCCTCGCAAAGGTCATCCTCCGGCTCAAACTGAGTATAGTAGCGCTTTGCAGGGATGGTTGAGCCGCGTAGTGAAGTGAAGGGGGAAGAGAAAGCGAGCGAAATCATTGAAAACTCTAGAATTGGAATGGAATAAGGGCCTAAACCTTAAGATACTTAGGGAAGGTCGGATGCGATACGTCAAGGAGGCAGATCAACAAACACGCGAGAGAGCACGAAGCATGAGAGAGGCGCTAATTTCTGTGTCAATCGCGGTTAGTGAGAAGAGTTGCGATAGGGGTCGATGGTTGCACCGCCTTGACTAGCGCCGATGTGAGAGACGTTCGATCAAAATTCACACCCCCGCCTACCTTGCACCTCTGTCTCGCACCTAGGCAGAGTTGCCTGTGATGTGACCTCTCTTAATTGCTTGCTCGCCTGTTGACCCCAATTGATGCCGACCACATCGAACGCATAAAGAGAAGTAATTATGCTAAGTATTGAAAAGAACAATAATAGAGTAAAGGAACCTTAACCTTTTAACATATAGCACTGTGCATTTATACCCTTCCCAAAGACTGCACATGTTTTAGCTACCACATTCCAGTGAGATCTGAAGAACAAGCCTTTAGATGCATAATGTGATGCTGCGATTCAAATATCGCATGCTTTGCATTGAATGCTCACCAAATTCATGTAGTAGAAGTTCTGAACAAGACGTGCAGCTGAACACTTGTGATGCGCCTTTGTACGTCGAGTGGAAACTATACCACATCTATCAAGCGATGTTATAAAGAAACTATGACAGTCCGAGAAATCGATCATGAACAATCTCTATCGATAGCAATTTAGACGTTTTCCAGAGCTACAACGTTATTGGGGCACAGAATCATCTTCATTGACATTTGACCCATGTGTGTAATCAAAAGACCTGACCATGACCATTTCAAATTGTGGCTTTAAAGAAAAATTCGTAAGAGGAAGTAATAATTCTTGCCGCATTTCATAACAGTGAAGTAGTACAGGAGAAACCGGCGACCGGATAAGCCAGTGAGTGGTGTTCGGGAGCGCTTACCTTCCTAACCCTCCTATACCCGCTTATATATCCGCTTACCTTCCTAACCCTCCTGGGCGTCTAGGTGGTACGGAGTTCTACGGATACGGGCCATCCTACGGGTCGTTCCTCGGGACCATGCTGTTTCTCGCAGGCACGGCCTTCGCTACCCGAGCCCTCACGGAATCCCAACCCACTAGAGGGGTTCAAGAGTCGCGGTGAGCGGTAACCCCGCGGGAGCAAGGCCCTCCGTCGGCCGGGCTTTCCCAGCCCGATAGCCAAGGGCTCACTTGCCCCGGCTTATACCGTACAACATAACAGCACGCATGAAACCTATTACGCTCAAGTCGGGCCCCTGCCCCTGGCGCCCCCAATGCTAAACCCCTGCACAATAACCACGCATTGAATATATATCACTTACATTCATTTGCGGCTATTGACGGTAAACACTCAACGTCATACACGTCAGTCTTCTGCCGGGCTTTTATGCACCAAAAATCGCACCATACATCCATCAGTTGACGGCGATAAGTGGGGGCAGAGCTGGCTCCCTCATCAAGCCTGCAGCCGACAGTGTCCATTGGGTATAGCAGATGCTGACGTACAGGGTGAAAATCGTGTCGAGGACGTGGTCGCAGAAGTACGACCCCCCCTAAAATCGAGGTCTTCGCACGCCCCCCCCCTAATATTGATTCTCTCCCATGAACGGAGTGTAGCGGTAGTGTAGCGGTGAGTATCCGCGTCTGTCACATGCGAGACACGGGTTCCATTCCCGGTCGGACAGAATTGTGCAACCTCACAAGAGCTACGCATGCCAATCTTTGAGGAGTTCATTGAGGAGCATCCAAATAGCCTGTATCGATCAGAGGCCGATTCAACGACAATTGATGCGCGGTTTGTTTCTGGGTCAGATTTGCTGATACCCCGCCCAAACTCACCGGAATGTACACCCTCCACAAAAAGGTTCCATTCCCTAATTTTCGAACCTTTTGAATAGCACTCGGTCGGATTAGATTGAGATAGGCCGCTACTGTAAAGCAGTATTGAAATTGCTCTGAAAGCCTTTCATGCAAAGAGAAAGGGGTATTCGAATTTCGTCGAGTCAGCGTCGAGGATGGGAAATTTTCACGCGGGTTTTTGCCACTCAAAAGTCATATCTCTCTAATTTCTTGAGCGCTCAAAAAAAGTGAGAATAGCTTCGGATCCCAGTCTTTTAGATGAGGAGAAATCAGCGTCGAGGATCTATCGAGGATGATCTTTGACTGCTCAAAAAGTCGCTTCCTTCCGCACCGTTGCAAAATATTTCATAGGCAACGCTCGACTTGTATCTAGAATACAACCTTCCAACGTAGGTGACATGGAAAGGGACAATCGATATCGCTCGCTTCCGTCTCGGTATACGCCATGTATCCGACCATCACTCAAAGCGGTACACTCGATTGAAAGGTTATATGATGCTGACCTGTCAACAAAATCTGCTTTTTAGTAAACACATCTCGTACCTCCTATAAACGACAAACCGCTTCATTTGACGGCTTCCCTTCACCATTGTCGTTTTTGCGACAGCGTCCTTTACAACAGTATCACTGTCAGCGAGGTATTAAGAGCGAGCAGAGATAATACTTCATAAAATGTTTTCTCGCACGTCCTCGGTTTTTCCTGCGGTACACACTCTTCCTCCTATCTGCACCACGATGCCACTGATGTGCTCGCCGTCCACCCGCACAGCTACGACCCTTCATGACCCACCCTGACAAGTGCGACCCCACTGTCGAGGGTTTCCTTGACCGCTATTGACCCTGTTGATGTATCGGCGCTCCGGTCGGACAGAGCAGCATGCCCAACCATACTGCCGAGCAGGGTGAATAACGGTCGAGGAAAATCTCGACAGGGGAATCGTACTTGTCAGTGTGGGCCATGGGGGTCGTAGCAGTTAGGGTCGACGGCGAGCACATCAGTGGCATCGTGGTGCAGATAGGAGAAGCGTGTACCGCAGGAGCAGACGACGATGTGCGAAAACGTTACATAATATATTATTTCTGCCCGCTTTGAATACTTCGCTGACAGTGATATTGCCGTAAGGAACGCTATCGCAAAAACGACAATGGTGAAGGAAAGGCCTGAGCAAATGAAGCGGCTTGTCGGTTATAGGGGGTACG
>KZ347208.1:4379-14436 GCA_002352805.1 Teladorsagia circumcincta | reverse complement strand
CTATGAAACGTCGTGAATCGTATACAGCACCTTTCAAGCTATAAGCCGTCAATTATCGTGATTTGCTTTAAACCGATCGTTTAAAGCGCTTGAAAAACAGGGAAGGCTATTAATCTGTGCTGCATCGTACCGATATCCGCGCATCAGGTCTCCAAGGTGAACAGCCTCTAGTCGATAGAATAATGTACGCAAGGGAAGTCGGCAAATTAGGGCCGCTGTAACTTTGGGAAAATTATTGGCTCCAGTGACTGGGTCGGTTGGCCTGTTAACTGATGATTGTGCGGTTTCGTCCGTGGGTGGGTGATGGTCACGTTGATGCTGGACTAGTGACAAGTCTGCCTTGTGGACGTTTTCAGGTGTGTGCTTTGTGTTCGGGCTTAGTATCCTGACCACCGACCATCAAAACAGTCGAACTGGAAAAAAAGTGGGCGGAGTTCGCAAGTGGGCGGAGTTTTTGCGATGGGCGGAGCATATCTTTATGCAAGTGTGTAGTGTATATGTCGTATGCTGAGTTGCAAGGCTGGTTAGCGGCTGGATACCGAGATATAACAACTTTTCGATAACTCGAAAAGGGGCGGAGCTTGCGCAGTGGGCGGGGTGCCGTATGTATTTATGTGATATGTATATGTGTGTGTGTACGAGTTACAGGTCATTGGAGCAACTGGATGTGATTTTCGAAAAAAGCACTAACCACGCCCAACGTGGTCTAACATGCCAGATCGGACGACTGGCCCGACTCGACGTTGCCTCAGGTGCCAGATCGGACGTGAAATTAAACCGCTCTTATCTATGGAATTTTAGGGTAGAAAGAAAATTCTTGTCTCCTCTATCCTATAATTTAGAAAGAGAATTCTTGTCTCCCGAGCCGACAAATGTTTCTCCGCCCATCAGCACAAAACCGGTACAATATAATGAAAAAGTTTAGGATAAATGGAGGTCCTAGCAGATCGCAATTTGAAGGTCTTCGTGTGCATAATGGGGACTACCGTTAGCCGCACAAACTGTTGCACCAAGATGCCTCCTCTTACTGAAAGAGCCCTTATGTGCCTTTTGAAACTTACAACTGCGCCTCCACCAAGGTTTCCACAGACAGCACCACATCCCTGTTGACAATCACAGCCTCCCATGCCGCAGCCTCCATAGCAGGACTGCAAGCAGTTATCACACGGCGATTGCTGAACATACTGACATGTGAATCCCTTCCCTGCCGTGAAGTAAGTTACATCTTAGATCTCACAAGTGTGCCTCCAACAGGGTTTCCACAGACATTACCACATCTCTGTTGACAATCACAGCCTCCGATGCCACAGCCTCCATAGCAGGACTGCAAGCAGCTATCACATGGCGATTGCTGAACATACTGATATGCAAATCTCTTCCGTAAACTGAGCTACATCTTCTGCTCAAACATACTGATATGTAAATCCCTTCCCTACCGTGAACTGAGTTACATCTCAGAACTCACAAGTGTGCCTCCACCAGGGTTTCCACAGACATTACTACATCTCTGAGAACAAACACAGCCACCCGCGCCACAGTTACCATAGCAGGAATTTAGACAGCCACCGCACATTTGATCCTGACCGTACTGGAAACTGTGTAGTGTAAACGGTTTCAAAGCAGTTGCAATTTGAAACATCTTCTCTCCAGCTTTGACGGCGCGGATCGCGATTGAATTGGTGTGTCATTTCGTTTAGAAGTTGGACACGAATTGCGAACGTTAATCAGTGAAATCTCCTTTCAAGGTCGACCATGGTAGGACGGGAGATGCAGCACTGCGAGGAGAGGAGAAACGCGGTGGAGCCCGTCGCACACAGAGAGTGCAGGCTGTGCTGCAGTTGATAGGAACGGCAGCGGTCGCAGCGGTCAGAAGAAGGCCTAGCTCCTTTGTCATGTACTTTCAAGACGCGACAGTACCTTAGTAGGGGTCCTGCTACCTCACTCAGAGAAGGTATTTCTCTAGAAACCAATAGCGATCCGTGCCTTCAATGTATGCTTCATAACCTTCTCTGTTCTACGCAATCACTGTGATCATGGTAATAAATAGGTTCCGACGCCTAAGGGGAGCGCTCAAATATTCTTCTGCTCTTTACCGCTGGAGATTCACAAACGCACCAGCACTGCTCAGTAAACTCACCATATTAGTGGAGCATGCCACCAGCCGCGAAAGCAAAATGAGTGAACTGACAGAAAAGTACATTTTTCTCCTGAAATGGAATCAATCCTACGGCAATGTACATGGATTTGCTGCGCCCTGAATATGGTATTGAATTGAAAAGAAATTTTTAAAACACCCCATAGCCGACTTTTGAAATTTATTTCTAATTTTGCTCAACCTTTTTTTGTTTCGGTTTGGTCATATTGTTTTTTAGTCGAAGTTCCTTGAAATACTGAGCTATGTTGAACATAAGATGACTAACTGAAGTTGCGGATCTTTTATAAGGAAGAATATAACTTCTAAACTCAAGCTAGGGTTGTTTTAAAAATTCCCTTCCAAAATGGTAGAAAACGTTGGGAACATTTTATTCCAGGAACTCATGCTCTGTCCAGTCGTGAGATCTAAATAAGCAGGAGGTGTGCTTGGAAGAGGCATTTAGCAACCTCATATGATTGGTGAAATGAGTAGGATGGCATGGAAGTGATTTGAGGATGAGAGAAAGAAAATTCACTGAAACACCAAGATGGAACCGAATTGACTCTAAGTCAGGACCGTGTTCGTAATTATACATATAATGGTGAGCCAAGGCAGTATGACGAATTTGATGAAAATTTGACAGGAATTTAATACAAGTTTCAACTGTATATTATTCATGGTGTGCTGTGTCACGAACGCCAGATGCCATGCCGTCGAACATGTAATGTTTTGACTTGATAAACAACAAAGAAACTAGAAGGCTGCAACTAGAAAAGCGAGGGCAACGTGCATACATCTCAACCCAACGTATGTTCTATTCTGTAAGGTCAATAATGAGATATTCTGCGCCTTAGTATCGACCCAATGGTAAAGAGTGTTGACCTTATGCGCCGATTGAAGCTTGACCCTGCCCTCGCACAGTCTCATCACAGCATACTTGAACTGGCAAGTGAAACTTTTAGAGCGTTGTACTTTACCTACCTGTATATCACAGAAAAATCGGATCTCGATATAGCCAAGCAGCAACGGCGGCATCCTGAAGAAGTCAGCCGAAGTCAAAGGAAGGTTGGGAAAATACCACAGTGCACATCTGAGCGAGGAGTTCCCCCACAAGGACACTATGGCAAGCAGAGGCAACGCGACCCCATCTCACTGTGAACAGAAGAGGATGCCCTTCTAGAAGAAGGAAAAGCGAAGGTTGGGAAGGCGGTTGGTCAAGATGCCAAATGAGGAATGTAAGGCGCTCGGAGAATACAGCATAAGGTGGCTCACAAGATTCCTAAATAACGTACCTGCGGAAGTGAGGATGCGGAATTCCTGGAGACAAGTACAATCGCCCCATCTTCACACAGATGGACGAAGCGATGGACTGCTCCAACTACAGCGTAATCAATCTGACTGCGCATAGTATGAAACTGTACGAGAGGTTGGCCAACTCGAAGCTGCGGAAGCTGATTCCGATCTCGTAGAAACAGTTCGGGTTCATGCCTGAAAGGTACACAATGAATGCTACCTTTATCGCCCGGCAAGGGATGGAGAATTGTAGAGAGAAACGCAGACCCTAGCCTTCCTCCATTTGGAGAAAGCTTCGACTGTTTACTGCGAACAGTGCTCTGGAAAGCGCTCAGAGAGAGGAGCGAGAAAGTAGACCTACCCTCTATGGTGAGGGAAAATTTACAGTGGGACTGAGGCAGCAATTCACACTCTGCACGACTTAACAAAAGAAGTAGAACTCGCAGTTGTGGCGCACCAGGGATTAGCTCTCGGACCCTTCCTGTTCCCCGCGACACTGGACGCCGTGGTGGAGGTGCTCCTGAAGGGGCGAATGAAACCATCCTCCACGCTAATGACATCATCCTGATAACGGAGCTAAGGCTAACAAGGGAGGTATGGTAGGCCGAAGTGGCCCTGCGAAATGAGATGTGAACCTTCTGATGCGTCTTTGGACGATGATTCTGAACCTGCCTTCCATATCTGCTGAACGGTGCTGTGAAGAAAATTGCGAAGCTTTTTTTCCGCAATTGGTGTGGTGGCCGAAAAGTTGAAGAGGCAGACTCGCAAGACTGGCGTGAAGGGACTGGATCCGCTTGCCCAGTTTTCTTTGCACTTTTCACAGCACGTTAACAGAGGGTAGATTGCCATTTTTCGATGAGCTTTCCCTCGAATATTTTGACTTCGGCACTGCGACACCCATGCAAAAGTTCTTCTGGAGAGGGGGATTTGAGGTCTTCATGCCGAGTGGTTGTAAAACTGTCCTCAGCATGCCATAAAACCCTTTTAACAGATTTTCGGTAAGATCAGAGGTTGAACTTGTTCGGCGTGTAGGAGAAAGGAGGATCATAAGAGTACACGACGCAATCATCCCATACGGCCCAATTCCTTAGCGAACAGAAGACTTTGCCCAGATAAGCTTTTCTAAACGTGCAAAAGTGTTTCGCAAATGCGTTGAACATACTTCTGAAAAAATGCAAAAGTCTTCCCGCATCAAGGACCCAAACCCTTGGCCTTGCAGACCCAAAACCGACATCGTATCCCCTAGACCACCGGTCCACACGCTATCGCCGCTTGCGCATAGTATTCCTGCTGAACTTGAGAATGCTCGGTAGCACACCAAGCTCTGTAGCTTAGTTCAGAGAGTCGTTCAGCCGATAAGGAATGCAGATTTGAAGTCAACGTTCAAGATCTCCCAGGTGATGTAGATCTCATCTCAGATGGCCACTTCGACCTACCATCCTCCCCTTGTACGGTGTACCGGACAGTGGTAAGACCTGCGATGCTATACGGCAGCGAGTGTCTGCCTCTGAATAACGAAAGGCAGATTCACTCCGCTGAAATAAGGATACTGCCTGGGCCTCCGGCCGGACGCGACCAGTGTCAACCGTCACGTTTGAACATTTCGCGATTTTTGCGACCCCTTCTCTCGAGGGGGTCCCCCTGTTCTAGTAATGAGAGTGCTAAGTGTGTTTTTGGTACTAAGTGTAGTGTGAAATATTTATTTCACTTGAAGACAATGAACTTCTTCATCTGAATATTGAATTTTTTAGCACTGAAGTACTCATCCACTGTCCTTCCGTGGACCGCAGCGCACGAAAAGATGCGGTTCAGGCAAGGACAGTGGAGAGCAAACCTACATGTGAAAAGAAACTCACTCATTCAGCCGATAAGGAATGCAGATTTGAAGTCAACGTTCAAGATCAGAAAGGAAAAGGAAATTAAATGGTTGTGCTGCAATCAAGTACTCATCCACTGTCCTTGCGTGGACCGCAGAGCACGAAAAGCTGCGGTCCACGCAACGACAGGGGAGAGCAAACCCACATGTGAGATAGAAATTGGTTTTTGAAAGTAGGGAACATGGCCCGCTTGAGCCAGAATGTGTCTGCGCCGCCGCCGTAGAAAGCGTCTGCGTTGCGGCATCAATCATGGAGCGCGGCAGGTATCACCCGGACGCTGGAAAATTGGGACGCGGCGAAGAAAAATTTTAGAGGAGAGTACCTTTCTTGGGACGTATTTATTTCACTTATTAAAATAGATTTGAACTGGCTACAGGGATTACCTAACTCTTCCGAAAGTACTTCTATTAGAAGCGAAAAACCTAAAATTCTGAAAAGGCGCACCTCCAACTTTGAAGGCCCATAAAATCTTTCGCATGCGACATTTCGGAAATCTGTAAGAAGTTTCAGAAACTTTAAATATTTTTCTAAGAAATCAGTATAAAAAGTTTAGTGATTGTTCCCTTTTTCAGAAAAATGTCTCGTTCGAACATTTTTCGTGCAAAAGCGAGTTTTTGGGCTTTCAGCGATCATAACTCACTTCATTTTGATTTCTGTGATGCGTTTTTTCCAGGGGGAAAGTACAGGATTTGCTCCTTTCAACAAGTCCCAAACCGTTTTTCAAAGTCCATTTTTCGAGAAAATCACACGTTCGAAATTTTATTCCCATAGATTTTTGAGCAGCACATGCGAGTTTTTGAGCTTTCAGCAATGATAACTTCCTTCAATGAGCTTGTTGGAGAGGGATAAAGACATTTGTGAAGACTATGAGATTTCCGCTTCCTTACATGTTTCACAGCACATTGGAAAAAGCGTCTCCAAAAATAGGTCTGCAAAGAACTTTGTTCTCACCCGCGAGAGATTGAGCCTTCCATAGGATGCATCCAACTGCTCTTTACCCCTTAAGAAAACACTGTAATTTGCCTAAAAGAGTCTCTCTCTGTGCATAATAAATCGAATCTAATCCGGTCTGCATAACAAGTCTTGCCCTCGGATACGTCACGCACGCGGCAGTGGCTGGCATTTGGAAGTCTATTTCATCTTGCCATGACCCGCAGCTCGCAGCTGTTGTAATCCTTGTCCTGTTTTTTGTCTTTGTCCTTTTTCCTTTCCACCCTTCCATTCACCGACCAATGGTGCTACCGCCGTGGTTGCGGCCGTGGGTCCTCGAAATTGCGACCCCCTTCCTCGGCCCGTTACCAAAATGCGACCCCCTCGTTCGAACAGTTCGAACGGACGGTTGGCCCTGGACGCGACTTGACTGGGTCAGAAATGGTGATATCAGAGCAGTCAAGCAGACTGCCACTGTTTGATTGAAGATGCGAGAGCAACGTCTGCGGTGGTATGGGCACGTGCTACGGAGGCCACAGGATTACCCGTTAAGAATGCGATGGACCTCGATGCGCAAGGCAAGGGACGGCGAGGAGTCCCAAAAGGAGGAGGACAGACGTGAGCAAGGGACCTGAGTGTAGTCATGGCCAGTAGGATGCCATGAACAGCTTAAAGTGGCGACGACTGAGAAAGACGTCATGGCCAGTAGGATGCCATGAACAGCTTAAAGTGGCGGCGACTGAGAAAGACAGCGGACACTGCGGCCGCGCGGAACTCACGCTAGGGAGGAGAAGGAGAAGACTTTTCAGGTTCTTGCTCGCTGACCCAGCGACAACAGTGGGTCGTACTGGGACCCTATTGGGAAGGAGGGGGTCGCAAATTTCGAAAAAATGCGAACGCGACGACTGACCTGCCTGAGAGGAAAAGTGAACATTGTCCTGACCCCGCAATCAGTTGAAAACGTAAAGGGGCGTTGAGCGTTATTACCACGTTGACGACAACGCGTGTTTCGGTTTTTTGCGCCGCGTTGGACCAGAGCGATTTTGCAAGCGCCGCCGCCTCACACCAAATTCGTGGATTTTGAGCAATAAATGCGCAAAACTTGGACTGGAGAAAATTTTTTCCATGATATTCAATGTAGTAAATCTATGGGAAGGTAAAATTGTAAAAAATCGAGCGAAAGGACGTACCGTAGTAATGAAAAGGCAAATTCCGGTCGTTTTCGCTTCAGTGAACCTCAAAATTATTTGATACGGTTATCCCACTAGAGACATGTATCTTGCTATATGTATAGGTCTGTACTTACCTCTTCTACTCATTTTTAAGACCAAGCCGATGAGAATAAAAAAAAACTTAGATTGAACACAATTGAGTAATTTGTGGCACTTGAAAAACCCTGTCTAAAGTGAAATAGATTCAACTGTTTGATGAAGTTTGCCATGATTGGTCATAATATGGTGGGACCTGTGTAATAAATGCAAAAAATTAGAAAATAAATGCTAAGCGAAAAAAATAAATCAATGGAGTGTGATGCGCATGCGCTTCACACGGTCCCACACGGTGCTCAAAGTGTGCAGCGCATGCGCTGCACAATGTCGTCAACATGTGAACGACTCTGAATGAAAGTGGTATAGATGGCGTACTCCGGAAGATATGACAAAGTTTCACAATAGACAGATGCCTCCCAGCCCAGAAAGGCTTCTGCCGACTGTGATATAGGATCACATAGGATATATAGGATCCCAAAATTCCACGTTCCACCTTCCTCTGTTCTCCCATGATAATCTATTTCAATTTCATCACTCCCTGCCATAAGTCTAACGTATGGACCGCTTTGAAAGGAAGTAGTGTAGTGGAAATGGCGCTACTAACCACATGAACAATTCGGGGATCAGATTCTCTTTCATTCACTCTCCCCGTAAAATGCTTCCATCCCTCCAGAGTCGCTTAATTTGTACTAGACTTGCGTGGAAGGATAAGAACAGTGACTTTGTGTGATCCAGCCTCTCCTTACAGCATAAGCTTGGAACTGATTCTGCTTGACATGACGTACAAGGCGAAGAAGAAGTTGTTGGACACATGGTGCAGCCTACCTGAAAAGTTCCGCGTTAGAATACTATTGGACGTTACAGTGCTGAATGCTGAAGATGGCTCATCGCTATACCTGCACTGGATATTTTCACGAACGAATATTTAACCCAATATCTAGAAAAAGATAAAGATGTAAAAGGTTACTCTTTTAGCACACCCTATGTCAAGCTACTCTTCAGCTTACCATAAAACTTGTTTATTTTATCATCGCAACAGGAAGGTTTGACATTTTAAGGCAATCGCCCTCTCAATCTGGGTTTTTCAAGATGAACGTTTTCGTGTACACTCTGTAGTAGAGTGGTGAGTCAGTATTTTCAGAATAAAAAAGACTTTGCCTCCGTTCAAACTTGTATGCAAGAAGTATTTCCAGAGCCTGGTTCAGTACAAGTGGGATAGCGTGAGGGCAAATGAGATGGGCAAGACACATTCTTTTGAACACGGTAAGCGCGAAATGTATGTACAGGGGGAGCCAAAAATAGACATTTTGCCTAGGTCGCACTTCTGCCCCTTTTTCTTCGCAGGATTGCCGACGTTGGTGAAAATTCTTCAGCATAATATTCCCTAAATCTATCAGTGGACGCAATCTCTCCCTCACTGCCCTCACGGTCTTCAGAATATGACGTCATCTGTCATCGTCATCAAGCTCAGGGTGACCTACCGTAAATGTTTCAGCCTGAAGCTCTTACAAAATTTCTTGAATTGATTCGTGGAATAGATTCCTAGGGACAATGCCTCTGAGTGTGCAAACCCTCTTAGAACCCTCCTTTCAGAAACCGTAATAATGGTACACGATGCTTCGAGGACCCCACTGAGCTCGGCCAGTGGACCATGTTTTCTGGGCAACCTTTCCTGATACCGTCCACCTAGATGGCCACTATGAAGAATTTTTCATGAAATGAAATGTGCTCTTCAATTCCTAGCTAAGCGCACTCACTTTGAATAGAGCAAAGTGCGATTGAATCCATTTGAGTGAGGAGACAAATTTTTTTCATTGCCCCCCCCGTATTTAGGGTGTGGATCACTGAAATGACATGACGAGACGCTATAAATAAACTCACTTATCCACTTTTGCACACATGTCAAACTGTTCTCACTCCCCCCTCCCCACAGTCCCCGCCCCCTGAATTGGCTGCACTCCTCCTGGCTCACGAATTTCACCGGGTATCCGGATATCTGTTAACCGTTAGACTAAGCAATTCAGCATTTTGTTGTGCTGTCTGGGAGCTAGGCGCATTACTACAGTATCTCCGTTCTCTTTATCTCGTTCAGGAGGCTTGGTCCTACTAGCACAAAGAAAGCCTGCTTTTCCTACACTCTCACCCCTGGTTGACAGAAGCCTTGTAACCAATTTCACCGATCCTCTCCATAATAACGAGCAGCAGTCTCCATGCACTTCGCACTCACCGTACTCGAAAAATGCGGCATTCCCATCCCACTTGCATTGACGAGCTTCATTTAGTGAAATGCGAAATGTTGAAGAGGCGAATTCTCTGTTTTTCTGATGGCAGCTCAATGGTGAACTCGAACATAGGTACAATTCGCGAAAGTACAAAGAAAAATTGAGGATATAAAAAGTAGGTACAATTTTGAGGGATACTATCAGACTAGAACATACTTTTACCAGCAGTTGCAGGGAAATAAACATAACAGCGAAAATAAAGAGGAAACATGTTCTTCGAGGGCGGCCGTACATCACATTGACATCGCATGAAAATATGATCTATCGACAGCG
>KZ347207.1:12641-25665 GCA_002352805.1 Teladorsagia circumcincta | reverse complement strand
TTGGGCAAATACGCCCCCCTCCCGTGAAGGAATTCTCGACCTTGCACCTGACTGAGTGGTGCCATTTCGTCATGAGCACATTTTTTGTACTCGTGAAACTTATTGTGAAAACGAGAACCCAAAATACTGCAACAGTTGAATGAAGAGGGCCGATTTAGCTCCACTACTGTATGCATGTTTCTGGAATCGAAGCGGATCGAGTCTTATACGTAAGTGTCTCACAAGTATTTCATTTCCAGAGCTCCAGATCACTTCTTCGCTAGGACTTCTCCAACAAGGGTGGTCGTTTATGCGATTTCTGGCTAGGGGATCGTGGTTGGGAGCCCCTGGAGAAGGGTCGTGGTGCTGGTAGAAATATGCTGAAGTGGAAAGTGGACGGAGCACTGCAGAAGCTGCTGTTTATGGAGATGTACGTAATCTTACCCACTATACTACCCGGTACCATTTTCGCAAAACTTCTGGAAGATGGACTGTGCAGAGAGATGGTAGATTTAACTGCAATACCACACTTCAAGCGTTGGAGAAGGTCGCATGGGGAAGCTCCGTTTAGGAGTGTCAAAGAATTGTTAAAATTGGCACTACTGCAGAATTTTTGTGAGACATGTAGAAACGGGTCCCTGATTCTACCCAAATTTCTGCAACACTACTAAACGGTATCGCACGAATTAAAAGAATGAAGATATGCGGAACAAATGGAGTAACTAAGAGCATTTGGCGTTGTTCATCCCTTCACTGTTTGTTTTTTGGATGCGCCACGTATTCCACTTCCCTTCAGCGAGGTAGGGGCAGATAATTGCGATGAGTCCTGCACAGTACTGATGGTGCAAGACAGCCAACATGAAATTCGATGCTTTTATCCTGCACAGAAACATCGAAAGAATGACTGTGTTGAATAACCTGTAAGCGGTTCGATCAAAGATTTGGACCCCAAATCAGGTGCCTATTAGGTGAAGCCCCTCGACAGAATCTCACTCCAGCGCACTTAATAAATACTAAAAATCGCCGCGATTTTTGATAGATTCGAATCCACGATGAACTCAAGTAGAAGATTAATAGTGCAGGACAATTCAGCCTCTTTTTCTTCCTGTAATTTCAACTAGATATGTTTCTAGATCTCTATGATGGATGATCACTTCCTAAGCACGAGCGTCCATCATGTAAAAGAGAATTGAAAAAAGAGGTGCGCTATCCTTGGAGAAGCAGGTTATCAGAGAGTTATGACAGCGTAGTCTGATAAGCCAGGCAATAATCCCTCACCAGCCAGAGTTGGCACTCTGCTTTCAAGGACAACTAGCTTTTCCAAGTTATTACTGACTCGGATGGATTACGAATCACCACTAAATAGTTTTAGCACGTTTTAGTTAAATTGCTAGCTGGCACGACGTGTGTACTCTGTTTGAGAAAACCAGAAGCACGTCGAGTGCAGACCACACACCACAAGTGACGAGGCCCTCCGAGTAAATCTGGTAACTAGTGATTCACTGTGATATGATAGTTGGTGAATGAGAGCTGTGACAACTGAAAGAATACAAGCGCAACAGCTTGTTCATTTTTCGTTGATAGGAGATATTTACATTTTGTAGAGGCTGTCGTCACTTGTGGTGTGTGGTCTGCACTCGATAGCTTCTGCTATTTCGAAACACTGAATATTTAAGAGACCAAAGGAGACATAGAGAGTGCTGTAAAAATAATGAGGTGAAAGTATGGACGCTCTATATAGTGAGATGGATTCAGTAGCTACTCAAAATGGTGCTAGCAGCTACCCAAGTAGGAAGGAATCATTTCACAGTGGCAAAGGTTACAGCCAAGATTGAGAAGTAGCATTGAAAATTCAAGAACCGCCAACACACGCATGGTCCATAGTTGTATCCCGCTTGGATCGATGCCAGACTTTACGAATCGCGCGATTCGCCAACGCCTGCGGTCGCGTTGCGGTACCTGCCAATACAGCGACTCGCTGGCCGCAACGCGACCGCGGACGCTAGCGAATCGCTCGATTGTCCGACATTAGCCTCGGGCTGACCGTCTTTTCTCCCGGGTCGGTCATTTCGTACTCACGCCAGGCAATGGGGAGTGGCCGCATTTGGGTTTAGCAAGGAAAAAAGGTCAGAAAAGAAGGGGTCAAACCTGATGGAAGTCGAAATGTTGTGTTTACGGGAGGGTGGGCCGTTCTTGACAGATTTAGCGAAAAGTTTACGGAAAAGGTGTGAAATGGATAACATCGGGGGTTGGCCGTTCGCGGTTTTCCTAAACATATTCACCCCCTCCTCACCAGCTCTCCTTCGGTGGACAAAATGGGCGCTTTTGGTGTGTGTCGATCGGTCTCACCATCAAAGTAAACCGTCGACATTTCCTAAGGAGGAGGGGTCGTAAAAATTTAAAAAAGTACCACCGCTGCTTGACCTTGTGTGAAACTTGTACGACGGAATGAATACACTTGCCTATACCCTCCCACCACATCCGCATGTCCACCAAGACTCAAAAATCAAGAATAGGTCTCATAGAGAAATCTATTAAAGGCAGTTATCTCGATAAAGTGGGTTTGCAGCAGGGAAGCACATGCAGCTCCAGTGGAAGCAGTAGTCGGGCTGTAAAGAAGGTAAGGTATAGCGTTCCACGACGAAAGAAGCAATTAGGCTGCAGGTGGAAAGCCGACCCGCCTACTCCAAAACCTTTCCGCCCAGTTATCGGTTCCTGGAAAATGATCTTGCATCCAACGGTCGCATCATGTAGCCTTGTCGTCTCTTACACTTCTTCGGAGCACACTCGCCTAAACGAAAGTATTTGTGCGGTAAACTCGTCCAAAGTCGACGGGGAGGGCGAATGACCCGATTCACACCTTAATGACGACTTAATCAAGTTTCTTCTTTCTTGCCACATCGTTTGGCATCTCTGCTTCCAGAATTGTTCGCCAACAATTACTCGTGAGCGCTGTCTTTAGATCCGATTCGAGTGCAAATCGAAGGTGTGGTGTATCTGAAGCTGGATACTAGGCATATCATTTATTCGAGTTGCAGACTGGTGATATTTCCCCTGATGACCTAGTGATTTTTGGACTGATAAGCGATTAATGAGAAGGATCAGATTGCGCGGGAGCATAAGGAAACACGCCGTACACCTTTAAACATTTTCAATTGCTCTAATTTTCCAGCAAATAAAACCAAGTAGTATGATATATGAGCTGAGATTCACGGAAGGAACATGTTCCGAGGTTTACTCACTTTGAGGAATACTTAGAAGGTTCTTTCTATAAAAAAAACCCTATCTGCTCCATAAATCTGCACGGTAACTTGTTTCCTCAACGGTTGTGCTGATGAACCTATCATTTTCAACCTGCTAGGGGATGGCGATTATGTAAGTCCCTCGAGGAAGTTGCGCCGTTTGAATCCTTCATAGACGACATGTACACAAGAGGGGCCTATCATCTGCCGCTACTCAGGCAAATGGCGAAGGTGTCGACTAGAGCCGGAGCAATTCATTGATCATTTGGAGAGCTGTGTTCGCCATTTGCAAAGGTATTGAATAGAGCCGTTGTAATGAAGCCCCGTAGTGAACCCCTAATCAGCCATACCCTACCTCCGTCTCTTGTTCTTCTTCAACTACTCCCCATCTGTCACTGGGAACAGTCACGTTCCACTGTCGCTAGGGACAACTGCATCATGGTTCTTGAAGTGATCAGGGCTAACAGGCCTGTGGGTGGATACTCAAGTCGCCCTCGAAACTGCCCTACAGAGTTCGAATGATGGAATTGCCCACTGCGGACCTTGGTGTTGTCGCTCGAAGGCTGGTGAATTAATTTCATGGACATATTCGCTGTGAATGCGACCGTAGACCTACTCATTGAGAATTCCTGAATTGTGATCTTAAAAGGCAATCAATAGCGCAATGGCTAAAACGGGCCCAACCCCGAGGATCCGATCGCACGGGGACTTCATCATCCTGCCGTTCTTGGGAACGGTGTTGAATTGCATGTTCGAATGACCAAAACGTTTTCAAAATTTTAAATAGGAGTCAGGCGTGAGGCCCACGCTTGGTAAATTGGAACACACGTTGACGACAGCGCGCGTTTTGGCTTTTTCACCTCGCGGGACATGAGCTATTTGGCGGCCGCGATTTTGGTGACGCGCAAGCGCGTCAAGCTGTCTCACGAGAAGCGTTTTTTGAGCTCTAAACCTGGACGTAACATGATTAGTTGATTCATAAATATGAACAAATTTACGATGATACCCAATAGCAAAAAGCACTGTCTTCAATGGCAAGTTTGACAAAGCTTTCTACAATTCGTTGCGTAATTAATACTTGCGATTTCAGCAAGAAGTAACATTCATGGCGCAGTCCACGAATGTAATAGGTCCTCTGCAGGAAGTTTCTACGGGCCGACGCAATTTGTAATTCGTAAGCAAGAAAATTACCCCTAGAATTTAAATTTGGAGCTAAACCTACACAACGAACTCTGAAGGAACAAAATCAAGTCTTTTGAATAGATATTTGAGTAACAAAAGTTGTTCTCAAATCAATTCGTCCGCTTCTTTTACCATGACTTGGTCACTCGTCAACATTTTTCGATGGATCCCGTTATGCTAAGTGGGCAGCCTAATGGCTGTTTTGGAATCACTGTGTATTTGAACAGGTTTTCAGCGATCCTCAACCCTTACAACCCTCTGAAACATTGTACGCTTTTACAGGGATCCTGTTCAAAAACGGAGTTTTCTAGACAGATATTCAATCCACGGGTTCAGGTTTAAAACCTCGAAATTGACATGGGCCAATGGTAAGCCTCTCGCGATCAAGAAGGTAATTGTTGACTAGGTGCTCAGATCGAAACCCGCTGTTTATGATACCTCAGGAAGATGCATGATCTTGCAGGAAAAATTAAAGTCGAGCGAATAGTGTCCTGTTTCACGTAACCCCATGGGCCAAGCGAGGGCTACAGATCTTGGAATAGGAGTTCAGATTCCCAAATCCTAATTTCCCTTATTCAACGCTTCATAATCTCTAAGTACAATGGAGACGGCCTGGGCGACACAAAAATCACACGACTGGCTACTTCGGGCATCTGATGTTATCACGTCAACGAAGCCAGCTAGATCTACCGCACCCCGACTTAAAACTTTTGAATTTTTCGCTTATAAGGAATACGCCACGCATTTTATTTCTGCACCTTCGATCAATATAGCATTTCACTGGTAGTTGACCCATCTACTGAGGCCACTCGATGGGTGGTTCTACTCAAATACAAGTTTTTTGTCCACTTGACAACTATGTAGAGATGGAAAGCTTAGTTGGCCTTCCAGTCAAGCACTTGATCTACGACAAGCTGAGCACTTGGTAAGCCGCGCTACGTGACGCTACACCATCGCCGTCGCCCCAAACACGACAACTAGACAGATGACTTGCTGGGTCGAAGCGAAGCCCATTTTGGCCATTTCCATCTAGGATGTAGCCCCGTACCAGATAGCTATCATGGAGGTCTCGAGTATTCCGAATACTCAAGATTCCGATTTTTTTCAACGAAGAGAAGGAGCTTAGTCACTAAGCCACTTCTTCCACTTCCTATTCCAGTTTAACTCTTTTGAAATTTGTGTCGCGATGTGTTGCAGTGATCACCGACGCGGTTCATTTGAAACTTCCGTCAAGGTTGTCGGATAACCTCCAGACTAGTCTCTGGAGATGAAGCGCTATTGGAATAGCGGCGCCGCAATCCCCGTGCTTTAGTCCGTGAACAAGTTCAATACAGATTGAAGTGGCTTCTTCAATACGGAATGAAATGGCTTCTCTTCCGACAAAAATGCCGCCCCAGCTAGGAATTTTGGCGATCAGGGAACTTTCACTGTACCAAATCTCCCTCATAATGGAAGTTCGCGTTTTTTATTTTTCATGCAGTCGGCAGGGAAGTTAGGAATATTTCATACTAGCGTACCTTAACATATCTCCCGAAAAATGGCATAAACCCCTGTTGAAGATGAATAGTGATTCTTTTTCTGAATATCCAGCACGATTTCTCGCCTTCTCGCAGGTATGTAGAACAAGGGAGGCTGTTGTGGGTAATTTTCTTTCTTTCATTTGAAACAATCAGACACCATCGCAAGATACGGGGGCATTCTGATTACATGCTCCTGAAACCGCATAAATAATACGGCTCTCATTGAAAAGAAAGGTGCCATATCTCGGGCGGGGAGGAAACATCGGGGTGCGTAAGCCATCCCATCCATTTTCCATAGAGTTGCTGCCCTTTCCTAGGTTTAGTCTTGAACGATGCCCCCGTCTGTTGCAATAACGCCAAAATTTATACCACCAAAGCCAGGCAGTAACTGACAGAGATACCGCTAAAGACTTAAACGAAACTACCAGTATTTCCGCTTCAAATTAGAAAATTAGCAAGCAAGTGTCCGCATTCATCAAGTTCTAAAAGTTTCAACGCCTCTAAATGGGTGTCAGACACAGGTCTTCAGGCCTATTCCACTGAGGAGGTCTGTTCGGGATTCTTGAAGGGGGTCTTGATGGTGGAAGATGGGAGATTGTCTTGCATCTGAGAAGGAGGACAGGGTTGCTCCAACCATGAAAGAAGCATGAAGCAGGCAACAGGATATTAGGTGCGTTCCTTTGGTCGTAGACTCCACTCAACAGCAGTTTCGGAAGAAATTTGGGGCAGAGGAGTTTTGCAGTGTGCCAACTAGTGCCACGACCATATACTGCAGAAGCAGCCATAGTGATGAGTGTGGTGACGGAGTGGGTGCCGTAAAGGAAGACCTCCCTTTTCCGAGGCTGATTTTGGTTGGTGATGGGGACGTGTGAGGCCGATTCCATAAGGAGATGGGATGGTTGTGAGTTCTGCCCAACGTATCAACTGGACCTGAGTTGGTATGCGCCTCACATTTCATTGAGACGGTTCATAATGTTTGAGATACTTTACATTTATTGTCGTGAAAATCTTCTGGGAGCTACTGAAAATTCGCAACAAGAATGATGACATGGCATTGACTTTCGCAACTCCGCTCAACTTGTCAGTTCATTCGTTTTTTGTTTGATGATACAAATTTCGCGAGAAACTCCCCGAGTTCTAATTTTCATGAGTAGCTCCTGGAATCGTCTGCACGCCAAGCTATTCGAAGGATAAACCAGACGATGGGCGAGAAGACTGCCTCTCGAGCCACTGATTGTCGTTGGTACAATCTGTTCAAAATGGCATCCTTTCACTTGAACACGATCCACACTCTAGACGTCCCTTCACATTCGATGCCGATGTTCTGCGCGAATCCGTTGGACAGGAGCCGGCAGTCTGCCCGGTGTTTGGCAGAGCTCCTCTGCAGCAGCAAGACGACTATACTAACAAGGGAAGGATGTTAGGTCGAAGTGGCCGTTCAAAATGAGATGTATACCACCTGATGCGTCTTCGAACGCTGGTTCTAAATCCGCCTTCCAAATCTGCTAAACGACGCTCTGAATAAATTTACGAAGGTTTTGTTCCTCGCAATTAGTGTGGTGGCCTAAGGTGGATCTGCACGACCGAGGCCGGGGGATCGGATCCGCCCACCAAAATTTCTTTGCTTTTTTCAAAGCACGTTAATAAGGGGTACATTGCCGTTTTTCGACGAACTTTGTCTTGAATATTTTGACTTCTGCACTGCGGCACTCTAGCGTACGCAATACATGAACGAAGCGTTTTCTCACCAAGAGAGTGGATCATCGTCTTCAGGAGGTCAAACTACCCCTTGTGACGTTTTTCTAGCCGAATCGAAAATTTGACCTCTACATCGAAAAAGTGTGGGCAACCATGGGGTAGTACAGCCCGCTAGAAGCTGGTGCGTTCTGTATCACCCACGAGTACAACTTTCGTGGGCAGGAGGCTTTTGATCGTTGGAACTTCATGTGCACGGGCAATAGAACGCGCTATCATGACAATAAACTCCAGGCGCAGCGTTGTCAGGACCTCTTCCTGGCATTGACCGCTCCTCAAGTCTACAGCGTCCCAGCAGCTTTTCAAAGTAGAAGTGAAAATTCCAACCTGGAAAGGGAGAATACGGGGTTATCATGCTCAATGCTTATAAACCCTTCCTCAGCATGCCATTTAATCCGTTTACAGATTTTCAGTGGATTTGGAGGTATAACTTGATTAGAGTTTAGGAGAAAGGGGGACCAGAAGAATCGACGACGGAATTGTCCCAAACGGTGCAATTTCTTTGGAAACTGCAGACTTTGCCCTGATAAGGTTTTCTAAACGTGAAAAGGTGGTTCGCAAACGCCTCAAGCATACTTTTGAAAAGGTGCGGAAATCTGCCCGCATCAAGGATGCAAACCCTTGACCTAACAGACACACGACCTGCAACGTACCCACTGGGCCAACGGTCCACGTTCTGGGTGTGCTTGCGCATCATATTCCTGCTGAACTCGAGTTTGCTCCGTATCACACCAAACTCTCTAGTTTTGTTCAGAGAATTGTTTAGCAGATGTGAATGCAGACTTGAAGTCAGCGTCCAAAGACCTCCTGGGTGATATGCATCTCATCACAAATGGCCACTTCGACTTATCATCCTTCCCTTGTAAGGCATCTCCATGATCTTGGGAAGACTTGGGATCATAGAGTTAGAATCTCACACGAGTTGAGCTCGCTACAGCTCTGCAAGCGCTCCGATATCGCCATGTTCCGTTTCACATTGGACTTCAGATTGGCTTTCAAACCTTAGGCGGCAGTAGCTTAATGTTACACCCAAACCACCTGGATTTCAGACAGTCAGAGCCGAGCCTCATCCAAGAATGATTCTTTCGTGTCGTTAGAAGAATGCGAGAGGAGTTGTGCACTTTGAGCACCTACTCACGAATGCACAGTGAAGCCCGGAGTTTACAGTCAACAGCTCGATCGAGTTGCCAACAAACTGAAGAGAAAACAAGATTTTAACAGGGTACGACAATATTATAGCGACAGCTGCTTTGGGTCACCTAGAATGAGCATGCCACAAATCCAAGTTACCAGAAATGATGTAACGCTCGCTGTTCGATCCTTCGTTGGGTTCTACATGGGCTTTGAGAAGCACTGAGGAACCATCGACTGTGGCACGCAGTGTGGTGATTGGTCTCGTCCCCCTCATTTCAAAGCGATTTCTTCAACGAATCCCCAGCAATGTGAAGTCTTATGCATGTCTCAGATTATAGAATCGACTCCACAGTGTGATCCATTCATATCAAATCCGAAGTGTTGACCTACGCGATGAAAATGATGAGGTCAATAAAATTGGCCCTGCACCAGTTCTGCACCACCCTTGCCTTATGAAAGTCACTTTATTCTAGAAGATTCAATAACGTTGTTCAAATCTCATGATGGTAGTTTGCTTAGGAAGTCTCAAATAATCCGCTCGATGTTCATCTCTATTGACGCTCCTTATTTCTTGGAACGTTCTGTGGATCTATGATTTTACCGAATGAGCACCAAAACGCTGGTAATTTTCGCGTGCCGAGAGCTTTTAAAGTTGGTGTTCAAGGATTTGGAAGTAGCGGCAGCATCACTCTGCCATCGCAACAATCATACATTTTTGTGGTCAAATAAGATAAATATGAACAGGTTAACATAACGAAATCATGATCAGCACAGAAAAAAAACAGCAGCTTTGAGCAGAGTCAAGTTGTATGTTGCGAATGCGCTATCGCTATAATTTTGGCGCACCCTGTACCTTCTTCATGACAATGCCCGACCCCAAGCAAATTCAGGAAAATTCAAGGACTTTCGGATAGACCGTTCTTCCGCATCTACCTTATAGTCCTGATCTCGCCTCAACGGATTACCTCCTAATCCGCTCTCTAAATATTTTCCTGGAGAGGAAATTTCACGCTAAGAGACAGTTCCTAAATCTGGCATCTAATCTTTCTGTGACCACAAGCCAGTGGAGTTTTACGAGAGAGGTATCAATCAGCTCAGCTACCTACGTGTTGGCAGTATATTGTTAATAATGGAGGTATATATGATGTGGAATTAACATATCACACAAATAAAAAATACAAAAATAGAAAAACAGCCAAAGTGTCACAAATTATGTACCGACCTAATATACGCAGTAGTGTCGGCGTTAGGATGGTTGTTTGACTTGCACAAAACTAGCCAAAGCTGTTGTACCTTCATATTAATTATTTTGGGCCTCCTATACAAATGTGAAGCCGTACTGATCTTGCTGAAAGAGTTGAAAGGGTTGGGACACATAGTGAGACACGATCACCCCGCACTCCAACTGTTAGTGGCACCGTTTACCTGCCATCCCAAAGTTAGCTGCAAGGTGGTTAATCTTACTCTCGAAAGAATAACTTAATAGTATCCTGTTGAACATGCTACCTTATGCTAACTATAAGCCCACAATTGATAGCCGCCTCCAACTCCCAGCAAATTTCACTTAATTTTTTTGCTCGAATCGGATCCGGCTGGAATGATGAGAATCCGTCGCATGCACGAGATCCATATATCTCAGCTTCCCAAATCGCCAGCGCTTCAGTCGTCCGATTGTATTTTTACACAAAAAATGAAACAAAGACTAAATTAGGTCCTGATGTGGCAGTTTTGAACAGAGAAAGGTCTGAAGACCGTTTTCGTTTTCAACATCCACACCACCACACCCATCAATTGAAAACTAGACTAGACTTCACAGCAACGATCGAATGGGAACGTTTCCGTTAGGTAAAAACTTGCGAAAGTGATTTCAATTACGAACGAATTAAGCGCAAAATCCTTTCAAAAATCGAATTTTTGTGGGCTTTATTTTTTTGTAAGTAGTTAGTTGGTTAGTTGTAATTCGGAAAAAAGTGGGAGTTAGCGAGAAAAGTACGAGGGTACAAGGGTTCTCTTAAGCTTTCAGTCACAATTGCTGCGTAATTATACAACCCAGAACCCAAGGAAAATCCAGAAGCATGAGAACTTTTCCACCTCAGATGAGCAACTTGTATTTATTGCACACGAAATTTTGAAACCAATGAACTCCGTTACTCCGCCGCGTTCGCACTTCTCCAAAATTTTCCCGATCTCCTTCCCCTTTTTAGGGGGACTCGATGTGACTCCATCACCATCAGTGTAAAGGCTCCCTAATACGTCTCCTACCCCTCCCCAGACAGTAACAGTCGCCATCATGGCTGCTTCTATACCATTCGATAATGATGGTGGACCAGTAAGCACAGCCCCCCCCCCCCTCTACTTTTCCTTAAAACAGCCGTACAGTGGGGTAAATTAGGTAAGTCGGTGTAAGCGGCAAATCCATCATTTTTGTCTATTTCACGCTTATTTCGTGAAAATCTGCCAAAATCGTCGAAAAACCACACAAAAACGACCCACTTCTCTCCTTCACACCTTCAACCCATTCACACTTCTACTTGAGGTAGTTGACTTTGCTTAACACCCAATGCGGTCCCCTTTCAGATGCGACGTTGGCCCTGATCCCAAGCATCTATGGGCATATAGGCGTAATTTTAACAGAAAGAGCACCTATGTACAGTAGATATGCTCGCTCGACAGCAAATTTGGAGAAAAATGTGGGGCGGAGTTTGAGTTAAATATAAATAAATATGTAAACATGCTGCAGATTAAGCTAATGAACAAGGACGTTATCCAAATGACGAGAAAATGTTGCGATACCCATCACATGGAAGGCGAAACGCCTCATTCTATGGAGAAGGGCGAAGAGGTAGCTGAGATATGCATCGTGAAGTCCTTTTTCTACCATGGAGACACATGTGGCCAAAAACAAACGAATATTTGGGGCAAAGGTGTCCGTTTGAAGAGGGGAAGTGTTTGCCCACGAATCACTGTTGGACGAGCAAATGATATGAAATTTCTACTCGGGCTAAAGGCGATGTCAGACTTTGCGAATCGACTTCGCAAAGAGTGCTCACTGTGCTAATTGTCCAGTGACGCTGTTTGAAAGTGGCGGGCTTCCTTTGAAAGTTGGATCCCGCCACTATTGAGTCGCTGGCGCATAGTTCGACTCGCTGGTACATAGTTCGATTCGCTTGCGCAACGTTCGATTAGCTTGCGCAACACTCGTATCCAGCGATTGCTAGCAAGCCTTTAGCTCGATTCGCCAAGTCTGACATCGCCCTAAAGGTGGTATTCAAACAGGCGACCTTGTTTCAAAAGTTCGTCAAGCTGTGGTGACACATGTGTGTCCTATTGGTAGCCAAACAGGTAAAGGATGATCCGCAGATGAGGTGGTGACAAATGGTTCAACTTGGCACGTTCGAAAGCTGAAATCGAATCATAGACTGCATTTTGTCCGAGCAAGGTAAGTTCTTTACCGATCTCGGTTTGGCAATTTTTCCCAGGATACTTGGAAGAAAATATAGGAAAATTGAATGGTGTAGCAACTCGCTCGCAGTTTTGGTATGAGCCAACAAGTGTAAACAAATACCAAAGCAATGACGAAACTGCCAGAAAATCCAAGAAAAGCAGCATAAAAGTTTATAGCCCGTAACCCAAACGAAATGCTGGAGTGGGCCCGTCTGACCCCATTACCTTACTCCGAACTTGAAGATTTGAACATCCGAGACACCATAGTCAAACAAAAAGCTTTTCAAGTGCACTTTTGGGTAAGTGCCGTAACATTTCCTCAAAATAACTTGTTTGCTTTAGAAGCTGCACCCGTAATCGCTAAGTGGTAGCACGCTAACGGTCGCGATTTTCAGCGTTGTTTTCAGCTGCCGCTGAAGGCGAAGCACCAAACCGTGACCAGCATCGAACAACGAAGAATAAAGGTGATAAAACCGTGAGCAGTCGACAATGACTGCCTTTCTCGTCCGAACCTAGGCAACAAGCGGATATTCATGTTTGTCTAGCTGACCGGCAATCTGCTTTTTGAGCCGGTGTGATCACAGTACTGAGAAGACCGAAAGAAGTATTCCGCTGGCACAGATTAGTTCTATGGGGATCAAAAAAAAAGAGAAGGAATAGATATGTTTGGGGCTGTCAGCGCGATTAAATTTTGCAAGAGTTCATTAGTATTTAGTTGGAAAAAAGTTTTGACCGAAATCTTCTCCCTTCTATAGATTTCTTTGAGGG
>KZ347203.1:10335-20541 GCA_002352805.1 Teladorsagia circumcincta | reverse complement strand
AGTTTAATGATCCTCATCATGCGGTCGATTGTTTTGTTTAGTAATAAGATTTCTACAATAATTTGAAATTTTCTTGGCATTTGGTCATACTCGAAATTTCCACTAAAATATTTTTTTTCGTTCTTCGCTCTTCCTCCATTCTGAGACAAATATGTTGATTCTGTGAAGAAGGATTGTCCGCAAAACATATCAAAATTTTAGCCAAATTGATTCAGCAGAAAAGAAGTTACGTTCGGAGAAGCATTTGGCCGAAGACTTTTGAGCACTACTGTATATTTTGAACACTTCATTGCAACAAGAAGAAACAGTTCTCAAGATGGGTAATAGTTATAATAACAATGTGGTTTCGCATTCTAGCAATGAATGGGTTTCAAAAATTAGATGAGATTGAGCTGCTTCAATGAATTGCAAAATTTCAACAGGAATTCTCCTCAGTTCATGGCGAAGCTCACTTATCAAGTCTGTCGGCGACGGAAGAGTTTTCCTCTTAACTAATGCATAAGAAACTGTGAGGATGATACTGTGCTTTGAGAAACAAAAGGAGTCCGATACTTCGTCACGATGCAGCGCTAAACAGCCCACCGCAAAATGCTCTGTTTAAATTTTGAATTGCTTTTGTTTGTTAACTGCTGTTTTTGGCCGCAGTTCGCCTTGCAAATGTTTCACAAGAATGCAGGGTTCACAGGAAGTTTTGTCCATAGCCTGGACAGCAGAAGGTGCGGGTTCGAGTCCCGTCTGGGGTGAAAGTTTTGTTCACAACCCAGCATTCTTGTGAAGCTCTGTATAAAATTTTTAAAGAATGTCTTCAAGGTTTCTCGCCATCCTTGATATGGTCCAGGTATATCTTTGATAAGCTGCCAATTTTTCGCTCCCCAACGCAATTCTTGGAGGAGAAATCGCTTCCGAAAACAGGAGTATGTTGCAATTGCTTTCTAATAGTTTTTAGCTCACAATAATTTAAATTTCTATCAGATGGGAAAACGTAAGCATGGGTATCATTGACAATGATGTGGTGGACATGAGGACCTTTCTTTCAAATCAGGTTGTGTTCCTGCAGAGTTGTGGTGCTTCAAAGTTAGGCGCACAAAGCGGCGGATACTTTTTGACAGACATAGTACTCGCTCAGTTGTCTCTCGAGTCAGTTGAGAATGACCTTTGTGAACAATTTTATAGCTCTGAGAGAAAAACGATGGGACGGTATTTCTTCAATTGGTCGCGCTCGACGAGAATACTTTTGACGTCTTCCGCTGTCCAGAATCATCACGAATACAGATATTTGTTGTAGTGCTCGATGAGCTGCAACGATGCAGGACGTCGACTTTGGAGAGTGTACTGAGATGCGGTCCGGTCCAGGTGCTTTCCTCGGCTTCATCTAACTCAAAGGCAAGTCCCGGTATGAAACTGGTGCAAAAAGTTCATTATAGCGGCGGCTGAGCTGCCGTATGATTTGAAAATTGGAAGGAAAGCAGGAGAACCCCGAAGACGCCAAAGTTAACGCCTCAACCTCCAGTAAATGGGATGAGGCACAACTAAGAGCACCGAGAAAGCACGGTGTTCGAGAGAGAGCGCAGATCTTCACATCAATCGCGGTGGGTGGGAAGCGTAACAACAGGGGTCGACGGTTGCAGGCTTGTGAGAGTTAGCGCCCTAATGGCGAAATTTGTACAATGAAGCTGGCATAATCTAGGTAGGTACGAACCCTACTACTCACCTCGCGGTATCATTCCTACTATTCGGGCTATCCCGGCGTTTGTCTTTAAGGCGTGTTCCACCTCCTACTATTCTATCCGCAAGATAACATCTTGTGTTGGTGTGAAATGTGTTAAGATCGCCTCAAAAAAATGCAAATATTTTGTAAGAAAGTGAGAGTGTAGGTGCGAAGAGGCTACAAGGGGAGAAAAAAAAAGAAAAAATCCAACGGAAGCCCTGAAATCAAAGGCATCCTTCCTTTGTGAAGCCGGCAATTGTACGAGGGCGAGACACTGGGCGCCGACGCCGTACGAGAAGGCGCAAGCCTCCGGCTGTTTCCTGCAAACAATTGGAGTAGTGATCACCTTCCAGTATTCGGAACCATATGCAAGACCATGGCGCCATTATATATACTTCCGAATCGTAACCAAGGCTCGAGTTTTTGCTGAAGAAAAGGAGCCCAGAGCAAGAAAAGCCATGCCTTGTTAAAAGAGGAGTTTTTAAAGCGTATCTGCTTGATCGGATAATGCAATGTATGTATAGATCTGCTTGTGATTCAATGGATTCAATGAGCTGCAACGACAAAAATATCGATTATTTTAACATATGTACGTACAGGAAGACATCAGTTTGAATCTTGAAAGAGAACGCATGAGTGACGCATTCTGAAAAGGATAGTATTATATTTGTCTCCATCATAGAGCCCTTCACTGTTCTGTTCACTTCTGTGAAAAAATAGCCTTTTTTCGACTCCACAATATTCCATTAGAAAAAACAGCATTCCGTTCATTCTGAAGCGGAAATTAGTCGTTGTAGGAACGGGTGGGGATCGGAGTGGTAGGGTTTTGTCCAAAAATTAGTTAAGAAGTGCGATGAACATCAGTGGGCATTTTTTAGCAAAAATGGCCATAGAAACCTGCAATTTCCGTTTTTTGTGAGATTATCCGTCGTATGACGGAGTGACATTGTGCCGTGAGGATAGGGAAAACCCGAGCGAGCAAGTTGTATGCTAGAGAGTGCAAACGTCACGTATGCCGAATCGGTAGAGTGGCAACGCCGGCAGCTCACAAGGCAAGGCCTTACCTTAGCACCCTTGCCGCGCTTTTGTCGAAGTGACCGTTTAAAATGAGATGTATACCACTTGCTGCGTCTTTGAACGCTTATTCCAAATCTGCCTTCTGGATCTGCTGAACGATTTTCTGAGCGGAGTTATGAAGCAATACAGTGGGGGGGGACTCACAGTCAAAACATCGTAGGATGGGTCCCTTCTTGTATTTACTGTTATCCATTCATTAGGGAAGCAGCTAAGCGGCTCATTTAATTGAATTTCTGAAGAAAGCAAAACAGCAATCACGATAAGGGACCGATCCTCCAACATTCTCACTGTGAGTCTCCACCATTACCGATACGCTGTTCCGCTTCATAACTTTATTCAGAAAATCGTTCAGCAGATTCGGAAGGCAGATTTGGAATCAGCGTTCAAAGACGCATCAAATGATATACATCTCATTTCAAACGGCCAGTCCGACCTACCATCCTTCCCTTGTCAGCAATGTCGTGGCTCCTGGACGGATTCCTCTTTCTCACTCTGGGAGAGATCACGGTCTATTACAGGGTGCGCCAAAATTACGGAGACAGCCCATGCGCATACAATTTGTACCTCTGTTCAGAGCTGCTGCTTTCTTCTGTGCTTATTATGGTTCGGTTGTGCTGAGCTAATCGTGCTTATCTTATTTAACCACAAAAATATGTGATTGTTGCAATGGCTGAGTGATATTGCCGCCATTTCGGAATCACTGAACTTCAACTCAGAGTGTTTTCGGCACGCAAAAATTTTCAGCATTTTGGTGTTAATCTGGGTAACACTCATAGATCGACTAAATGCTTCAAAGATTAAGGAACCGAATGCACTCATTCCGGACGACGAGGTCGAGCTTCTGTGACGGCCGCAGGCAATGTCAGCATGGTGTGCGAGAGAATTTGCAGGCGCTCCACGCGCTCGTTTTGCCGAATGTCACGAGAAATGAACATTAAGAGGATTATTTGAGACTTCCTAAGCATACTACCATCCTGAGATGTGAAAGACGTTGTTATACCTTCCAGAAGAGAGTAACTCCCATAAGGAAAAGGTGTTGCAAAACTGGAGCAGGGCCATATATCGACTTGTTCACTTTCAACGAGTAGGCTAGCACTTTACTTTGGTATAAATCGGTTGCACTGTGGAATCGTTTCCATTAGCTGAGGCTTGCATAGGTCTTCACATTTCTCGGGATTCATTGAAGCAATCGCTCCAAAATGAGGAGAACGAGACCAAGGATCACATTGCGTGCCGCAGTCGATGGTTCCTCAATGCTTCTCGGGGTCCGTGTAAATGCTAACAAAAGGATTTCTGAGATTCAGTAAATGTTTACGATTCTTGATTGAACAGTGAAAGTTACTACAATTTTGGTTTCTCAGAATGGTGGGATATTCATTGCAGGCGACCCCAAATAACTGTCTCCGTAATTTTGGCGCACCCTGTACAGTTACGGGGGGCATGAGATTTAGAGTGCTCAACGTATAAAACCACGCATAGCATACTCTTTTTTCGTTATTGTGGAAGTTTGGGACTAGTAAGTCTTAGGAGGAGAGGAGACCCACGAGTTCGTGATCAATCACCGCTTCCTCTGAAGGGACTTCCTCCCTTTCTAGGCTTAGTCCTAGCTGTCCACTAGGCAAGTATTACTTTTTATGTACGTTTCTGCGCGCAACATGGCTCCCGTGGGCCATTCCGTAAAACTGCGGTGGGCTCACCGGGAAAACTCTGTTTTAGGACTAAGCTTGAAAGGAGAAAAGGGGCTGCGGGGGTCTCAAGCAATTCTCACTCTGTCCGGAACTCGTCCCCCTCCCTCAGGCTTAGTCATAGTAGAGTTCCTAAAGACTGCCCCACCCCCTTCTCGGAGGCATGTTGGAAACAACGTAGGAATGAAGCTTATAGCAGTTCGTAAATTTAACCCATTCGGGACAATAGTAACCACTGCTGGCTGACGCTAACGTGCTCATATGGGACCATGGCATCCACCGGTGGCTCTCATGGGAGGAGTTTCAGCAAAGATTATTGGTATTCACCACTTCACCCCACTTCAGAAATGGGTCGCGAGGGACACTGACAACTACCGGTGACCGCCATTTTGCAGTTGTCTCAAACCGAGCTGGTCTGAACGGGCAGACTGTGAAAACCCTGCGCGATAGCGAATGCGTTAAAGGACTCTCTGAGCCAAACTGACACTAGAGCAGACTGTGCACCGCAATGCCCCCCGCAAGTGGGACAAATACGGAATCACCTCTTGGCATGGCTCCTTTCAGTTTCCAAATTTTAGTGTATGTTCTCGATTTCCTTCAAAAGCATCTCCGCTTCTTTTTCTTTTTATTGCGGTTCTCAATGAGTAGGTCGAAATCTTTTCCTCCATGACTCAGCACTGTTTGGGGTAGGGTTGCTCAGATGCATCGATGAAAAAGTTTTTTTCATGTATAGAATGCAAGCGCTACATGTGGACATTGTGCTGATTGTTCTGGAAATTACACGGTGCTCGTTCATATGTGTACATACATCCCACGCCAATGTCCAATCGACAACGTTACGAAACCAGTTTTTGAAATGCCGCTTCTGTACTTCCGCTGCCCCACATGCATATGTAGAGGTTTTTGGGCAAGGGATCGACTGCTTCATAAATTTGCACGCATCCACACGCTATTCATCATTTCATAGGCAATAATACTTCACATGGGCGCCAAATGGACAACATTGTAGTGATCCATTGTATTTCGTAGACACGAAAAGCCGGTGCCATCCGTTCCCACCAAGGTTACCCATCGGCAGGGCGATTCTCACCGTTAGAGCCCCTTACGACGGTTTTGGTCTTCTTGATTCGGTGTGACTATTCGCGTATCAAAAACATTTGCAACAACTTCTCTTGAAAAACAGTGGGAGTCAGCGCCTTGCGAGATATCTTAGCAGCTGATTTCTCTTACTTTTCAAATGTGCAATCCTTTTTGGGGGTCTTTAATTTGTGAAATTTGTGTTCTTTCAAAGACTGAGTGTTTGAGCATCTTCACCTCGGAAAAGTAACGCGCTCTAACATGAACGTGAATTGCAGCAACGATCTCATTGGTCTGATGCCACGACGAAGATCGGTCGAGGATTCGTCAACGGCTCGTAGAGGATTTTTGGCTGTTCAGTCACGCTCTCTCGCCACCCGCGAGCCGTCTATGCTTTCTGCGCATGCACTAATTCTCGACACCGCTTTCCCTCGGTAGAGAGCCATGGTCGAGTCGAGGAGTTCCACGACCGCTATTCACCCTGTCTGCGGCTACTTCGACTCGCTCTTCTGCAAAGCGAGACTGTGCGGAAATTTCCTCTGATATTATCGTCAAGTTGCACCTGAAATTTGCGCAGTATTACAGCCGAATCTATCAGGTTGGCGCAAAAAATTTGAGACACTCGGATGCGTGTTTCGAAATCATTTACATTTTTATTCAGACTCTAGCTCAATAAATTATATAATCACGATCATTATCTATGACATTCATCCAACGAGTAGGCAAGTCGGCTATTCTTCTCTCCCGTAAGGAAGAGGAATGTGAGTCGAAGAGGTCACCCACAGTACTTTTGAGGTCTCCGAAAGTGGCGAACTTCTTTTTGACAGGAATTGCTTGAGGTGCCCAAAAAGATGATAGTCAGAAGGGACGAAGTCAGGGAAACAGGGAGGGTCGGGGAACGTATTCCAGTCGATCTCCTGTAGCTTAAAGTGCGTGATCTTTGCAACGTGAGGCCGAGCGTTGTCGTGCAGGAGATGGACAGAAACCCCCCTCGGTCGTTTTTCTTCGCATGAGCGAGTTCCTAGAGCAGGCGACTTCAAATGGTAGCCGTGACTATCTGGCTTTGAGGGAGCTACTCGTGGTATAGCATTCGTCTCGAGTCCCAGAAGCAGCACAGCAAAACCTTCCTTGAGTGCTGTCCTAGCTTGTGCTGCACGGGTGGGTCCTTTCCTTTCGGAAGCCAGAAAGCGACCCCCTTGTTGTTGTCGTAGAAGATCCAGCTCTCATTGGGCGAGGATCGTCGTCGAGCATCGTATCTCCAGACTGAAAGCGAGCGAATAAACGTCGCATGGCTGACGAGGTTCTCTCCGAGGGCAGAGTTGATACTGGAGGCAGCTGAACGAGCACTGCAACGATGGCGCCATTCGTAGAAGGCGATTGCTCGAAGTTGACTTCTTGACAATTGCGACATGGTTTATAGCAGAAGGGCTCGGAGACCTACTTGAATACTGCTAGCGGTAGCTCCGAGATTGTTCTAGAATGAGGTGAAGCCATGACAGTGGCAATGGTTCTTGTAGAGACACGACGATCCATGTAAATTCGTGTTTCAAGACTTTTGCACCAACCTAATACTTCACACATAATTCGCGGGCAGAGCACATCCATATTTGTGTACACTACTTGCCAAAATTTGACTTCCTCATACGTAGACGTGATTGAATAACTAAAAATTGATGCGAGGACCATAGCCGTATTAAATAGGGTGTGGACCTTGAACAAGAACCTCTCTGGATAAATGATACCATGACTCTCCAGAGAGGTTCTTGTTCAAGGTCATGCAGCCATGATTGAACTTCTACAGATGTTGCAGAAGCCAGATTTCCAAGCATACGAAAGTTGGATTCGAGTGCTTTGATACTTTGTGTAACACATCACCTGATACTTCTAATGTTGATTCTTTGATATTATTAGCTACACATGGGCTCATGCCTCGGTAATTGATCATTATCCACTATTTTAGTTTAGAGTCATCACCAACGAGTATTTTTGTTACGATCCTAGGTGGCTTGCCTTCTTGATTCCGTTCTTTCTTTTGGCCTGAGTCTCGGTCATTTTGTCCTCGTGTCAAGTTGTCTTTTGGCCCCCTCTGCCGTGGTACTGAATAAACGGTACATACACGAAAGTGCACTTAGAAATAAAATGTATATATCAGCGCAGTAGTCAGCTACCTCGTAAGCACCACTGAGCCACCGGTAGGGTCTGTGTTTAGGTTAATGAGATGCGACCTGCATCTCATTAACGTCGTCCTACATGCTGCGGCCTCAGGCTTGGTTATCTTATTGGGCAGTTAACTCTGTTACCAGATGTGTTTTGTACATGCTCTTTTGTCATTACCTCGTGAACGAAAGTCATTACGCCCGTATCTTGAATGCACGCTCTTTTGGATGCCTAAATAAAACAAATATCTTACTGGATACTCCCTGCCACCTCAGCTATGAGAACACGATGACTCATTCAATATATTCGTTATCCGTATTTTTTAGTATGAATGATAAGCCCACGTGTAGCCCACTTATCGTTCAAATGCTTTTCCTACGTGATACATTTCCCGTGATTGTGCACACCATTGAGTGTATTGAAATAAATAAATAAATAAATGTCTTTCACAGGAGAACCAGTATTGCGTGGGCTCCTCCCTGCTGATGCAAAATGCTCGGAACTCTTGAGTGAACTTGTCAAAGTGTTTCTATGAACGCGCAATACTGGTAAGATACCTGCTACTATGCACCTTTTCCCAGAGTTGTAAGCTGTCAATCGGATTCTCAGTAATCTTGGTGGAATCTCAATTCTTATCGGGAGTATTCACGTTCACCTTTTATTCTTTCCATGTTTTCGTGATGCTATCAGCCCACTTTTCCTTGGAGCACTATACTTAGAGATACTTGAATGAGAGTTCCACGACAAAGTCGTCAGCAGAGAGAGCGTTAGCTTGAAGAGGGCAACACCGATGAGAATCGCATCAATGCGGAATCCAACGAGCAAGGACGAGGTCCTTATTCTCGTATTCTGAGTCTTTCTCACGGTGTTTTCTTCATCACTGCATCACTGACCACCTCGACTTCCATTTCTAATGAGTTTCCGTCTCATCGTGAAGTCTGTCTTCAATTGGAATCGCAATAAGTGGGATAACAAATTACGACCAACTTTCAAAGGCGATCAAATTCACCCAGTTTATATTGTAGGATTATTATGTGGATTGCTATTGCCGATTCCTCAGATATCTTAGCTGGAAAGCAGGGTCAAGCGAGTTTCGAGGAAATTTTTCAAATACGACCTCCTCCCCGAGCGGCCGAGGTCCAAGAAAGACTCTAAACAAGCCGATTAAGAAAAATTTGTTCAACAGACCCTAAAACTTCTCACCAAAAAGCAACTCTCTTGCCTTACCTCAAAGGTCTCACCAAGTCGAAGAAGTCAGGGAAAGATCGTTTACAAGTAATTCTACAAAGAAACGGGATAAAACTATGAATTAGACATGAAGAAGCTATTAACCAGTTGCGAAATGATTAAAGGCAAAGTTCGCGATTTCTGGCGAAATTTAGGTTTTTCCCGTCGCATATGGTGCAGGACGCAAGGGTAAACCATGTCCAGAAGTGGCGGGGCGATTAGGTAAGGCCTAGGCGCTAGGAGCCAAGGCTATCGCAGTGGCGCCGCCCCAACCCCAGTGAGCCCGCCCACCGCTTGATATCTTGTCTGCGAGGCAATGATGTTGATCAAGTATGCTATCTCTACACGTATCTTCTCTACCACTCTCCATGATCTCTCATCCCTCAGCTGATCTTCGGAACTTCCCGCAGCGTAGAGCGAAGGACTTTTATTTGCTGTGAATTTCAGAATTTTTCCTTTTTTTTTCTACTCTGGCGGTCCACCTCCCACCCGTACTTTCACATGTGAGCGGAGATACCTGATCATTCGATCCTAAATTTTGCCTTTAATCTTGAGTGTTGGCCGTGGAGCAGCTTATCTACTACGCTGAAATTTGAACACATACCCAAATCACTATAACTTTCTTCAAAGTGGCAAATTCACACCATCTGAAAGCAGATTTAGAAGTTTTCGACGAGCTCTTTCTAATTAGCTTGAAAACTATGAAATTAATACGAAATGGTCGATTCAGCTCAATTAATGAGGAAAATTAATGATGGGGGCGGTGAGTTTTCACACTTTTTAATCGATAACTCTGTCAAACTCGTCCATTCGGAAATTTTAATAAGTCATTACAAACTGGAGGATTTGCTCTATTCAATGGTTACTAGAGCTGCTCATAATAAAAAAAATGGCCACGTTGAGAATTTTGCTCGAGTACCGGCACTAGGCACTTTTTCGCTGCATTGCCCTTCTTTCAACGACTACTGCTCCTTACAGGGGCGATTATGAACAAAAGTAGGTGAAGATTCGAAAGCCTTGTCATTTCCAGTAAGTGTAAAAATGTTTAGCGAGTCTCACCTTTAACGATTACATGCTTATGAATTTAACGCTAAAGGCCGCATTTCTTGTTGAATAGAGGATCCCTCCCTGCCATTCCACACGAGAACTTTCGGAAGCCTCTTGTTTTTCCCTGAGTCAATGTTTTTTCTTCAGAAAGCCTCAGTTGAAACGCGCGTGACTGGATGGGCGCACTCAGGGACGCGCCGTGTGTTTCACACCTTTCATACTCGTGGA
>KZ347202.1:23924-36181 GCA_002352805.1 Teladorsagia circumcincta | reverse complement strand
AGGGACGAACTGCGTGACGCTCTACAACTAATAAATTAACTTCGTGCAAAACGTCACATTATTTTTATTATCACATGCAACGACCGTCATTCTACGTCCGCTACTATTTAAGCAGAGGGTGAGGGCTTATCATTCATTTCCACTCCATCGGCGCGGCTTCCGTAAGGGTAGCTACATCCTTGGCAGAGGCAATCCATGTAGGTAACCACGGGATCTAGGAAACTTTTAAGTAGTAATAATTACACAAACTATAATTTATGTATTTCAGGCCTGAAGAAGGTGTTATACACCGAAATATCGCGAACGTTTCCAAAGGATTTCTTTTTGTTTTTGACTGCTTTTTCAGAGTTTTTTGGACTTTTGTAAACTTTTGGAACTCTTTTGGAATAAACATTTTGGTGCCTCTCTGTGTTATACAAATTTAGGTATCGATGAGGCTCCGCGACAGCACAATATTAAGAAATAAGGTCCTTTGTTTATTTCGAGTGGCACACCAATCCGATCCGATCCGCGTCTGCGAAGTTAAATAGAGGCTGAGAGGCTTATTAAAATTATGGGGATTACCTTAATATTCTTATTTCAGTTGCGAAAGGTGTAGAAGAATCGCATCGCGACATCGACGATACCCGTCAAAAGGTAATGTGCCCCCGCTAAGATTCATCCCTTAAACTCTTATTTTTCAGTTACTGGATTCGTTCGAACGTCACGTGCGACAAGTTTCGCCGCTTCGCGACACTCCTCGCCGCTTTTCGAACCTCCTACTTCTTCTGCCACCTATGTTGGCCATCGCCCGCGATTTGATCGAAGATGTTCAGATGGCGAAACTGTTTGGTCTGGCTGCCATTGACAGGCTCATGCAGGAGCTGCTGCTGCCTCCAGATAGCAGCACTGACAAATCGCCTTGATTATAACGAAATTGTTCCAAATCCAGTGTATACACCCTTATGAGACGTGTTGATAGCCGCTGTGTTTTACAAAATGTCGGGTTCGCTCAAGAGTATCTTCTACGATAACCGAAATGTTTTTTCTGTAACTCGGCCGACCCTATTCAATGATGTAGACTCAAGCAGGGTTTGCGGCATGAAGTGAGGAAATGGGACTCAAAAAGTCCATTCCCCACATGGGCCACCCCCACTCGTAATTCACGCTGATCACTACAAATGAAGGCTGAAACACTTTTCAGCTCAGATGGTCAATAATCCTTTACAGTAGTCGCTCAGTGCGTCAATCTCTTATTGCCGTGAAAATGAGCCTCATTTTGTGAACTCGGAGCATTTCTTCGCTTTCTTCGTTGGCTAAAAGCAAACGCAGGTGTGGCGGCGAATGTCAGCCCACTATTTGGTTATCGTGGAAGGTACCCTTAGGAGCAGTGTTGCGTATTATGGTAAAGAAATAGAAAATACTGAGTAGATGTTCTGTAGATCACGTCGATGTCTTATGCTCATTTATTGCTGAATGAAGTTCTTGATGTTCAGAGTCAAACCTACAGTTGTCAGCAGTTTCAAGAAGAAGACAATGATCCACAGAAAACGCAAAGAGCCTTTGCTCACAATGGAGAGAAGTCGCGCTTCCCATGAATGTTGTTCTCCACTCTTGCAGTAGTCATCCAAGTAGCCATAACCACCGCGAGGTCAGAGGTGATGCTCTGCTGACAGAAAGAGGGTCCACTGGGAGGAAAATCGGCACTGGTTCTTCAAGTGGGATATATTTGCATGTACATCCCCTTTCGTCCTCCACTTACCTTCACTGTCCTGGAGCGCAACAGGGACCTATAAAGACCGACAACAAACTAGAGACGTTGCTACCGCAGGCTCTAGAATTCGATAAGTAACGGGATGATATATGGTGGAAGTGATCTCAAACTCGGGGTGATTTGTGCTAAAATTCGGGCTAAGCGGGTATGCTCTGGAGTTGGAGAAGAGATCCACAAGAGTCGTACTGACCTGAATTTCCTCGACGCCATAGCTCACCCCCTCAGAGGAGCAGCGCTGGTGCTGAGGGTTGTGCATAGACAAAGTGTCCAACTTATGGTTAGATCAACTTTCCTCATCTAGTACTAAACAAAATAAGCACTCTATCTCACGTTGCTCACAATTCGCTTGGAGGTCTGAGCTTTAGCGATGGGGCTGGGTCACGCTGTCATTAGAACTCAAATGCGAATGACATTTGCGAAAACGCCAAAAATCATACGAAATGTACTCTATAATCATTCAGAAACGCAAAAAATCACTCCACTGATCCTCAAAAGGTCTGGTATTGAAGCCTGATTTACTATTTCTTGATAAAAATGGTGTTGTGGAAAAGACAGTTAAAGCAATAGTTTCAGACCGAACTCGAGCGTTAAGCTGTTGGTAACAAAGTTGTAGGTGGGGGTTGTCTGATGATGAAGAAATAGGGAAAGAAAAAGGCCGACGAGGCCTCAAAACAGGGGCTCCCCCTCCTCGGCTAAGGAAGTAAGTGGTGAGTGGGGTGGACGAGCTGTCTGAACTTGCCCGCAGTAAATGCGAACTCGAGCGTTAAGCTGTTGGTAACAAAGTTGTAGGTGGGAGTTGTCTGATGATAAAGAAATAGGGAAAGAAAAAGGCCGACGAGGCCTCAAAACAGGGGCTCCCCCTCCTCGGCCAAGGAAGTAAGTGGTGAGGGGTGTTGAACGAGCTGTCTGAACTTGCCCGCAATAAATGCGCCCCAGTTGCAATCGCTGGTAAGTACATTCATGAATAGCATCACTCCCATCGTCAGCAAAGTCGTGTTAAGAGGTTCAACACATTCAGCGAAACCGCACTGCTTCATTATTGGTGCAGCCGCAAGGCACCCCAATGGTTACTTTGAAGGATCGAGTTCGAATAGTCCCTGTAGTCCATGAAGAGCGACCGCAAATGCCTCCACAGCCAATCACGCGCTCTTCACGACTGGCAAATGGGTGGCGCGTACATAATCTGTACCTCCCGTCTCCTTCGACACTCTTTGTCTCCGTTCTAGCGACGTTTCAAGTTGAGTTTTCTGGTCAGCGTCTCTTTATGTGTGCTTGTCTAGGCTAGCGCTCGTCCCGCATGCCATGGAATTTTTAGAACCGTGCTGAGACTGCTGCTTCAAGAGGAAGATAATTTAATTGTCTTAGAGCGATCCACCCAATAAGGCCCGATGTGGCCATCAGGCACAGCTAGTCAGATGAAGAGGAGAGGCTGAGGGAAAGTTAAATCTTCTAACAAATGCAATCGAACGATTTCGCGAGAATGAGGGGTCCAACTCACCTGGCTCGGCATTTACACGAGCCTTCGACGGACCTAATTCCAGGTATAGAAACACAAAGACTAGATCGACCGGCATCGTCCAAACTGTGAGAATTTGGATGCTCAATTGAACCACAGAAGTATGGGAGCTAGACCGACATTTCGGCCATTCCTTTAGTGTCTCTCTCTCTAGAAGTTCAGCCCCATTTGAGAGGCGTGGAGGGATGACGACGCGTCCCTGCCATCTCAATCGCATCTCCTCACTGTTCGCAGCCTCCAGTCAATCGTGAAAAATAGAGCGTCTCTATAGCAGCGCTTGTGTGGGATGCGAAGGTCCTACGGAGATGCGTTTATTGTGGTAGTACGACATCTCCCCCGTACTTGGTTCAACCCTGCAAAGGCATCCACCCCTCACTGCGTACGTGAATGTTTCAGTGGTAGCGACCGCATGTGAGACTGCTGCCAGGCAAATTTTGAGGCATGACTGATAGTGAATGTTTTTCTCGACCGAGATAAACAAATGCTCATCGATAAGCTTAACAAGTTGTACAGCTGATGTGAAAATGCGTTTTACATGTTAATTTTCAAAACAACACAGCAGGATGTTTACATTCTCAGAACAGGAAGGTCTCAGTTTGTTAGCTGCATCGACGATAGCCAGACGAGGATGAGGAAGATCAAAACCAAGCTTGGCATGTCTCTTCTGAAGAGCTGCGCCCCTACTTCAAAAGACGACGAGGAGTATGACGAGGTATGAGCCAATTGGAAGTGAACTGTAATCTTTTTAAATCGTTTCACATTTAGCCTGAAGAAAAGCCACCGGAAGAACGAAGAAGGGGAAAACGGAGAAAAAGCATATTCAAGGATTCTGGAAGTTCGAGTGCCTCAAAAGGCAGCTCCGGAACAGAGACAGGCAATCAAGAGAGTCAATCTGAGTCAGAAGAAGAAGAGCGGCAGGTGCTGCACATGTTGCACTCATCAGATGGATTCCCCGGGGCACTCATGTCGTTGAGAGGGGGCGAGAGGGGAAGGGATTCTGGGGAAGGATTCAAGCAGTTTGCGTACTTCCTGGCAATTTTCCCCTCTCCTGGGTGTGATCCTTGTGTCACCAACCATCTGCCCAGTTTTGAGCAACCCTTCCTCATCAGGTCACGAGCGCGTTCGCCAGCATGATATCAAAACAGAGAACAATGATACCTTTCGTTTCAGGACCCCGTTGCTGCCGCTCGTCTGAAGTATGCGAAGGAGGATAAGAAGTTTGGTTCAGAAACGTTTACTGAGACAGACAAGCCGAAAACATGGCATGTGAGTTCCATAGATATTTCGTTGCAGCCGGAAGATCACGAGTTCCACACCAGCATGAGCAGTCTCGACCGCGAACTCTTCAAGCCCTTTAGAAATGGTCGACAAACTCGATTCAAGGCTTATCACAGATATCGTTATCCACAATGGGGAGCAAGATGCAACTTCAGCTTGTAGCATAGACGGGCACAAGGTGTAGCAGTCGTACCGAGGGTGTATACGGTCATGTGGCGTAATCGACAACAACGCGCGGTACGCGGCGACACATTTCCGTCGCGCCCATAGCGCTTATCCCGCACGCGGAAAGGCCGATGTCAGACTTAGCGAATCGCGCGATTCGCTAGCGTTCGCGGTCGCGTTGCGGCTAGTGAATTGCTCAATTGGCTGGTACCGCACCGCGCAACCGCAGATGCTAGCAAATCGCGCAATTCGCAAGGTCTGAAATCGGCCAAATGATGAGTAGTTTCACCGAGTACCCCGCGGGAGGCCCGTCGCGCGGCGAGGTGGCGGATGCGCAATGAGCGGACAAGTCGCACCGCGTACTGTGGCGATTTGCATCAAGGTAAATAAACTGACTATGACCCACATTGCTCAGCTGGTGCTGCGACTCGTCTACTAACCCCTTTGTGTCTCTGCCTTCTCGCTGCGCGACGGGCCTTGTGTCGTGCACCCCGTTTCACCACTTCGTGTGGAGTGCCACATGACGCGCCGCGAGCGACCACGAAGCACGGCAATTAGGACGAGTTAGTCACGGGCATGGGGTGTAAGTAGTAGCCGGCTCTCCGCGGCACCATTGCTATTCGGACGCATGAACCGTGATTGCCACCCTTGCTCCTCCTATGCCTTGGCCAGACAACTCGTCCGGATCAGAGAACAACTAAACTTTCGTAATTGATCAATCTATTACAATGGTACGCGACAGGAGGCCCGCCACGCGGCGAGGTTGCAGAGACGCGGACGGGTGAGTGGGCGAGTTGCACCGCGCACTGTATCAATCTAGCTTCAGGTTGGACAGAGTGTGCCATACGACTTCTTATATCGCACAGTACACGCTGCGGCACGCCCGCTGACCCATCTGCGTCTCTGCCATCTCGCCGCTCAACGGGCCTCCTGTTGGGTACCTACGATGGGGAGCTCCGAATCAGACGCTGAATTGAATTGCTAATTGGTACCTGGGTTTGACTAGTCCGACGATGTGCTCTATCGCGTGTACCCTCTCCTCTCACAGCCGTGCTCCTTCGTCTTGCCAACGTCGATCTCAAAAGGAAAACTCTAATGTTCCCTATGCTACTTTTTGCTCTTTTCCCACTGATGTTACTCTTCGCACCTCATGTCAAATTTTCGAACGAAGTACCCGTGCTTTCAAAGGCAGCGATTACGGTAAAAAGGGAGCGCATCAGGGAAGCATTCACCAGACAAAGTAGTTACTTGCTGCCAAGGAAGCGAGCTGTGGCTGTTCCACGTCGAAAGGTGCGCTGGTCACTGAGCAGCACTTCGAGAGCACTGCTCCCCAAAAGCGACCCGCCCACTAGTCTAGTTTGTAATTTGGACGAGCGGTGTGGCCAGCAGCGGTACATCTGAAGCAACTCGATTGGTGTGGTGTACTACCACTAAAGATAATGAGGTAAATTCGTTCACACACGTCAGCTTTCTAAGCTGTTACCCGTTCATTAGTGGAAGTCAATTGCCAGAACAGGGGGTCAGGTTTTGCGTTTTTTGACAAATTTCGCTGCATTTTTCGCCATTGACGTACCATTGAGCACCCCAGGTCCTCTCTAAACCCTTCTAGAAAATATGGTGATCGCTGCCTTTAACCCCGCGTTCTATGTGGGCTTATCTTCTCTGTACCTACACTCCTACTATGTCCACTTCTGCATTCTTTTCAAAACATTTAGGTCCGTTTCCTGAATACTCTGAGACCAGTTTGGACTGCTGAATGCACCTTTTTCGGTACCTAGAAACAGAGTACTTTGTTTTCCTAGACAGTGTACATTCCTATGATTTGTGCACGTGGTAAACGGGTTACATAAGACTTTCAGTAAGCCAAGGTGCGCTCACTTGGCCCAAACAGAAAATATTGCACGAGAGCCTGCTTAGTTCCCTAAGGTATGTCATTTCAGGTACTTCTTCGAGTGATTGAGGGCAGAGATCTCAAAACAGGTGCGATGCGTGTGCGTGCCTATCTGGAAGGGTTGCAGAAATGTACTCGTGTCTCCGCACAAGGAACTCCTACTTGGAAACAGAATCTCGTATTCATGCTCAAGGATGTAAGTCTACAGAATCTGGCAACGCAACATCTCCACATCAAGGTAACCCCTACGCTTTTTCTGTTCTTCCCGTCGAGAAGGCAGAATGTGAAATTCTCCAGGTGACTCGAGCCAAACGTTTCTCCGAAAAAGTCAAAGGTGAATTTTGCTGTCCAATGGCTGCCGTCATTCACTCGACTGGTAAAGCCGTTATCTCGAAATGGATAGCACTTTCTGCGCCATTCGATGAGGAAGATGCCGAGGGTGTGCATGAGAACGTTGGATTCCTCAAGGTGACTCATTTTGGAATGAATATTCAACGCACCACTAGGTCCATAGCTACTTTATATTTCAGGTTTCCATCGCTGTATTCTCCATGACGGATAGCCCACCGAGGATGAACGACGAAATCGACAGTGAAGAGATCTGGAGCGGAGCTCAACTGGAAGAATTGTCTTTACGAGTGAGGGACAACTTTCATACACTTCAATCGCTTCTATACCCACAAATCCATTTTCTCCAAGAATGAAAGCTGTACAACTCCTTATTGGGAGGAGGATGAAGGATAAAGGGACGGAGTATCAATCTTCCTGTGGATGTGTCACGCATTCTACTTTCTTCCATAGTCGTAATGGTATTCAAATGTGGTTACCAGTCCCTTTGCAAGTCAGTGTTTTTATCCGCCAAACAAGCCTGGCACCAACTGATCGACGTTGTGCGGATCAATTCCTCGTTGGCTCCAGCGGAATTCATCCGCGTTTTGACTCCTAGATTGTTCCTGTGGTGAATGGCGCCAGTTCCGATCAGCCCTGTTCTGCTCTGCGCGAGAGATAGAAAGAAACAAAATCACTCGGCATGATCAAACTTTCGAGACGCGCCACGCATTCCACTTCCATTCAGAACTGTATCTTGAAGGTAATGTGTCCTATACCATCACTTGTAGAGCCAGCAGATGTACAAGACAGCTTTTCTGTAATCCCAAACAAAGTTATTGACTGACTTTGGAAGGAGTAATGCTAGGATGGTTTAAAGAGGGTTTCAGTTGGGACTTGACTTTCTTCTGTAATCGTGAAAATAAGGACGTTTCCCAATAGCTACACACTGAATGACGTGCCGGGACCGATTTGATATTGACGCTAGTGCTACTGCGCTCGCAAGCACGCCAAGCGCTAACCAACTTTGTGGGTTTGGAAGGTTCTGTTGGCCAGGGCGGGATTTGATTCCTAGAAGGAGTGTAACCGCAGCGCCTCCTACCACTACGTCCACCTGTCCCGATTGTTGAAAGCCGCGAGGATTAGACTAGGTTTGAAATTCTGGACTGGTTCTGGACTAATTCATTCCATACCACCGCTGTTCTTTCTGTGGGGTGTATCTTTGTGCATAGTAGCTTCGCTTGTCACCGAACAGGACGACAGGCTTCCATCTCCCTCCCTGCTTTATCCTTTTAAGGTTGACAAGAAATTGGCTGTTTCCACACCGGTCGGTACCCGATGGAGATGCCTTCACTTCAAACTCCTCCGGCAGCTGCCGCTGGGTTCGGAAGATGGAGCTGTGACAGGGGGCATCACTACTACACGCTGTACCCAGAATGAAATCCCAGATCCAATCGCGCTCCGGTCCCTTAATCTTCAAAGATTGAACAGGCAAAGAAAAATTTGTCTGATGGAGAAAAAGTAGTGAACTTAACATCCTGACAAGTCGTACAAACCATGTGCGCATACAGATACCTTGCGATTTCGCATATAAGTCGAATGCGCGGCATCCTTTTAAAATTGAAGGTAAATTTAGGTGAGGCTTTTTCGACTTCATCAACTTGCCGATGAAATACATCAAGAGGTCGCAAATAACAGGGGAAAGCCACTAAAATTCGCTATTGAAGTGAGTTGTGGTCCTTCTCCTGTAGTACCAATAGCACGCTTTGTAGACCTCTCAGTGTTAAGGTCTCACTGGGTACTGAAACAGCTGAAACTAGTGCTGAGGAGAAAACAATGTATAACATGGGCGAAATTGTGACCGACGCGGTCAGTTTCAATCAGGATCTCCTCTTACCGATGCTATGGCCTACCGTTATCTCCAAGGTAGTCTGTTCTATTTTCCATGGAAGTTTCCACCAAAAATTTCAATTGGTTCAGATTATCTTCCGCTTATACATAAGCAAAGGACGACGACGTAAATGCCTTGGACAGGTGCTCCATCATATTTGCTTTGATTGATATACGTTTTTTGAATGTTGTGGTTAAGGCTTCAATACCAATGAGATTGATTTACGAGCCCGGCAACAAAGGTTTCATGCCGACCTATGGGCCATGTTTTCTTAATTTTTTCGGCTATGAAAAACTGCAGAGGTACAAGTTGAGGAAAGGCAAGGAGAAGGTTACAGTAGAGGAAGGAGGCAGCAAGTAGGTCTTAATATGAATCGAAATCAAAGAATTAAAGTCACAAACACAGCGAGACCTTGATTCAATGTTGTAATCGGAATGTAAAGGATCCTAGAAGGAGACATCACCTAGGTTTAAGTCAAATTCCAGATTGAAACAGATCGGAAAGCAAAAAGCGAAATACTGAAGTGTTTCGAGTGACTGCCTATGTGCGTCGCATCACCGGCCGTAGTAAAGACCATGAAAGAGAGGGGAGTATGGGGGAGGGGGTAGGGGGAAAAGGGGAGATGAGAGGGAAGGGTAGAGTACGACAAGTAACGCGGAACAAGTAGAAGCAAAAGATTGTAGGTAACGTCAGATCCGTGGAGTAAGGCACCGCGCTGAGCCAGCGACATCATATTCAAATGCGTGGCGTATTCAGCACGGCGTACCAAGTTAAAGCAACAGTCTCAGCAGAGTGGGCGTTAATCGGCTGCAATCCCCTCTGCCGATTCCGACCACGCACACTTCAAACTGTTCAGCCTCAAGTTAAAAAGTGTGGCTGAACAAGAAACTCAACTTGGAAAGCCGCTAGGAAGGGAGCTGAACAACTTTGAGATGTGCGTGGTCGAAATCGGCCGAGAGATTGCAGCAGATTCAACCACCCTCACTCTGCTGAGACTGTTGCTTTAAGCCTCCAAGCGCAGAGCCTGACCTCACTCCCACCCAAGAGGTCATAGCGAGATTAGCTATGACCTCTTGGGTGTGTGAGGTAATACATAGAATTCACAGCTGTTATCCTATTAGCGTGTGGGAACGGAAATGGGCTAGCTCCTCCCAAGTAAGCATCTCTTCCTAATTTCAGATGCGTGAACCCGAATCTCTGATAGTTGGTATCTTTTGTACCAACAGTGGAGGCAAGCGAACCAGCCCGTTTGGCGTTTCTGCTACGGCCGTATGCTGAATATTGGGGAAGGGATGGGGTCTCTGACGGTGGACGGACTGCTTCAACTCGATCCTTTCAACCGTCTTAACTTGATGCTTACCTCAGGATTAAGTCTTGAAGAGAGGAGATAGAGGACGGACCTGTGAGATCCGTCCTCTCTCCAAGGCTCAATTCTGAGGTAAGCAAAGCAGCCCTTTTGGCGGAGCTTGGACGTAGCTGCTCCACTTGCCGTCACTCTCCTAACGTATCGACCGAATTCAAGTAGTCCGTCGACTTCGGGGACCCTATCCCCTACCAAATATTCAGCATACGGCCCCAGCAGAAACGCCAAACGTTCTGGTTTGCTTACCTCCCAACAGTGTCTTGTTGATAAACGTGATTCAGAGTGCTATTAGTTCCGTCCTCGATACCCCAAAAGTCGTAACCAAGGGAATCGGACGGGGGATCAACGACGAGTAAATTTTTTTCAACTTCTCAGTACCACCCCCGTCCTTAACACAGAAGTAGGGCACCAATCCGCCAAAAAGGACCCCCTTCGTATGACTAACCACATACGGCTCATCGTGCTTCCGTGGTACTTTTGCTGGCTTTTCCATTATACATTCTTCTCTATAAACAGGCTAACCAGTATACAAATATTAAACAGATCAATAGGGATTTCCCTACACGATAATTCCGACCAGGTACCTGGCACGATTGCTCGTCTCAGTGGATTGTGTGGAATACGTGGGCGAATCGGTTCAGCGCACTTTCATCGAACACAGTGCACTTGTACACTCGAAAATTTTTGAGGTGAGAGTCTCATCAAACTTCATCAATAAATAGACTAGGAAGCTGAGCTCCTATGTTTGAATTCTGCGACTGTCACAGCAGATTACCTCACAGTGTATCAACAATAAGAATTTACAAATGAGTGTTTCCGTAAGCAGTTGACGTCATAGCCATGTAGGTGAGAAGACACAGAAGTCGCGCAATAATTTGAGGCGCCACACACTATTTGAACGGTTCGTGGGATGCGACCTTACCTAGGTCGCAGAAGGTTTCCTCGGTTGGAAGCGCACATGGAAGGAGTGATCCGTCGCTTGGGTTCTTAGGAACTGGCACGCTGAAGAGTTTCATGTACTTCTGGAGCCGGTGTTTACCTACGGGTTCCCCAACATTCTCAGTGGCACTGTAATTCAAAAATAGTCGCTCAGCAACCTGGTAACATGCTTACTCCACCTGAACCAGTAATTAGAAAGCGAGTGCAGCGCCTCCCACAATTTGCATGGAACCACCTTAACTTTGAACTCATGTTCTCGTTTTCAGAAAATGCATCGCTATACGGTGTATTGCTCATTTTTCGCATGTAATCTCATCAATCCATTGTTTGCCAGTGAAGAAATCTCGTTTCTGGTTTCCATGGGTGAATATGGAAGCACAGGAGAACAGCTCAGTCGAAATCGTAATTCGGTGCTTGGGGTAAGTTCTTAGATCATCGTCTTCCGCTTAGGCCTCCGCTATAGTGAAGTCATTTAGGCCCTACCCGATCACGATGACGGAAAATACTTTTCCATGCCGTGGGGAAACCATAAACCAATGGCTGACGTTCCTGGACTATGGGAGGATGTGGACGCGAGGATAGAAAGAAGCAACGCCATCATGAAAGTGAGAGGGGATAAGCATCTTGGAACTCTACGAGTAAGCAGGGACAGAGGTTTAGTACTGACAAATGTGCCTAAAAATCAATTTGGGTGTCGAGTACACGGCGTATCACAAAGGGATAGATCACAGCCTAGAACTTCTCTGCTTTATTTCTGTTGTGTTCAGGTGGCGATTATGTTGGACGAGCTGTTGAAAGCTGCAAGAAGACTCGGCGATGGTAAAAACGACGAAGTGTCCTCATTAGCGATGGAGGCACTTGAACACATGCACAGCATGTTAGACAGACTGCAAGACCATCACAAGTATGCTATTCTTTGAAGTATTGTTTAGTAGCCAGAGCGATCGGCCGAAGTGAGAACTGTTGCTGTTCAAAGACGGAGTTGTTTACCGAATACGTGGATTACTAGAGCACTACATCATGTCCATGTATGCCAATGAGTATCAATGAATGTTGAATGCGCCTCTGTTTTGGGAGCAATCTACAGTAGCGGTCAAAAGTTTGGAAACTTTTTTATTTTTGATCTAGCGAAGC
>KZ347201.1:36147-48789 GCA_002352805.1 Teladorsagia circumcincta | reverse complement strand
CGGTTAGTTTCAGTAATTTTACACAATAAAATTCAACTCTAATGTATTCGTCTGTAAATCTCCACAAATAAACACGTGATTCTCCATCTTCGCCCTATCAATGGCGACCGGTTTTCTTCAAGGACTTTCTCAGAATCTATTCTTAGCTTAACTAGAACTGTGATCTGATTTATAAAGATCACCTTCAGCGAACCTGTTCCGCTAAATGTGATATGGCTACGGAGCTGATTCGACAGATTCGAGATGACCGCTGATTGTGTTTGATTCTTGGTTTGTGAACTGTGAAGTTGATACTCTAATCTGAGGGTTCTAATGTGACGAGAACCTATCGAAGAAAGTTTATCAGAAAGGTCAGCTGATCACCGTAACGCTTATAAGGGTGGACGGTGATTCCCGAGGTTATCTAGAAACGCTCCTTACTGCTAGTATGGTTAGAAGGAAGCAAATTTATTGAAAATCATCTTTCTTCTATGTTTTTGTCTTCCTTTTATCTCATCACTATCTCATCTACAACCATTTATTCATACTTTTTTTATTTTGTTCTAGAAACACTTGAAGAACTCGCTTGGCAGGTGTCTCTTTGAACCTTGAACGTTCACCTCTTGGCTAGATCTTTCACTGTAGTGTACAATTTTTCATGACGTGCCATGCAGATCCTTTCAAATCCTTTCCCGTCTAACCTATCGGCTTCACCTTTAAGTAGTTGTGCGAGCAGTGAGTTGGTTCAAATCAAGATTTGAGTAAATGATTTTCTGCATCTACCGAGCTAGATCAATGTGATAGGAGTGAGTTCCCCATAAGTTCTAATAGGTTCTGGTACGAAAAGCCTGAAAAATTTTCCAGGTCTCAATATTTGATGAGCTCCGCTTACATACCTCAGCTATGAGGATTTTTCAAGGACAACTTCTCTGAATTTGTCTTGAACAAGGTGAGGGCGCTATCGCAAGGTACGGGGGCATTGTGGTGGCAATGCATTTAGTACCGCGTGGGCACCTCTTTTTTGTTAGAAAATTAACGAAACCTGAGACAGGAAGGAGAGACTCCAGAGTGTGTGAGCGATTTCCATTTTCACCGTAAGCCCTGCTCCCTTTAAAACTTAGTCCTAGAGAACGCCCCCCTATCCCATTCTTGCGCCCAGGGTGAGGACCCCTTGATGGAATGCGGGAGCGGTTGTATTTAGCCCTCTAGGGAGTGGGCAAACGGAGGTAAATTGACTCCCTGGCTCCGTTCGATGGACTTTTTTGGTTAAAATCTGCTGTGGGAGGATTGTGGAACAGAGGCGTTAGGAAATGGGATTGGAAACGAGGTTAGCCACCTTAAATGCGAGGAGGTCCTATTAGCCAAATTCTATGGACCGTCGCTCACCCCGCTTTTACCGACAGGTGTTTAAGCCATACCTTCTGATGCAGAAATTTCTGTTGTACCAGTGTGGTGTGAGCGTTCTACCATCCCCAGCTTGACCCTTGGTCTAGAATTCGCCCAAATGAGCCTTGACACCAATAAAGAGGAATGCGCCATTCTGTTAATGATTCCTCGTCATTTCCAACCTTAATTCTAGAACCAATCGGCGTCGGCCTCCCCTTGCCCACTCATCGCGTTTTACGAATACGGTCATAGTCTAATTAACTTCGACTTATTGCGCAGGGCAATCCTTAAGAGGCTTTTTTTTGCACGGCTATATTGCCTCCGGAAATGCATTCGCACGCCCCCGCTGGCCCTCTTCCTGAGAGCCTAATGAGGTTTCGCGAGGAGGCGAGCACCGACGAGGATATGGCGATGGCCTCCTCGTTCGTGCTCTCAATCAAAACGCTTGCGAGAAAGTAGCAGCTGGTTTAAGAGGCCATTATTTGGAGCTTTCTCGGGGATCTAGAAAAATTTCAGCTGTTTAATTTTCGAGCATCGGCAGACCTCCTCAAAACGTCCATAGTGGATTTCGCCCAAGCCGCAACGTCATTTCATGTGAAACGTAGTAGAGCGCATTTCCCTCTTAATATTAATTATAAAATGTTTCCTAGAACACCCCGCGAATAATAACAATATGTTCCTGGGAATGACCGCCCCCCCTCCTACGCATTCACACTTCTTCAACAGAATATGATGCACCCTTTGTATCCGCCAGCCGGGGAATTCTGCACTACAGCCTACACAAAACATGCGGCGACATCCTCAAAGTAAATCTGATAACTAGTGCTCAAAAATGGTAGGTGATAGTGATAGATGACAGTTGTAATTTGTGACAATTGATAGAATACAACTGTAAACGGCTAATCATTTGGTTGGCTGGAAACTATTATTTTATATTACATTTTGTGAAGGCTGTCGTCTTTTGCGGTGTGAATTCTGTGGTGGACAGGTAGCCGGCCATCAGATACAAACGGTACCAAGACTTCTGGGAGCGGATAGTCGTTCTACGCTCTTGGGAAGAATAAGCACGGTAAAATGTGATAGCAGCCTTGCAGAGAGTTGAATTTAGCTTTTCCATACAGCTTCAGATGGGGCAACGTGGCATGGTCCACATTAGCCGTGTACCAAATCGTCAGCGAGCCATGTCACGGTGGGGATTAGCTCTAGGACATGAAGTGTAAGGCTCAAGCCTACGGCATCGCACTGATAGCGTCAGCAAGCGATTCGGTCTCGGCCTTGTAAGAGCAGCGCGACGATCTGAGTGCTAGTAGACGTGAGAAGCCGCTGATATAGAGAACTCATTAGAGCGTGCTTATAGAGCGCTTTCATACATTGATAATAATACACGTCCTCGCGATTTTTCGTGAGCCCCGTTGCTAAATGCATAGCGCATGTGGACCACGCTAACCAGCCCCGGCACTTTGCCTTTTTCGTTCGTGTCTGCCCCGTCGGTGTCCTTTTTGAACCTTTCACTTGGCCTGTATAATTTATGGTAATGACGGAATTGTTTAGATAAATGCACGTGTCACGTTTGTTTTCACGTCACACCGCCTTATCGGTGGCATTGGTCGTATGAAAAATATTTTACGAACGCGTGGAATTCTATGGAAATTCCATTAAAATTTTTGGGGCCTGTGATATTAATTAGGAGCGAAAAACACTTCTCCAAATAGTGAACAATTATAGAAACATTTAGTAACACGATATATCGGCATCATTAAGGCATTATCACGCCGAATAAAGTAGAAAATTTGATAAATAGAAGCAAGCACTTTACTGGTTCTTCCGGAAGTTGGCCCAAGCCGAGGGCAACAGGCTAGCGCTTTATTTTCTACGATTCAGACACTCGATATGCTGCGGGCAATGGGTCAAATGGGAAGAGAGGGGGCGGCTGATGAAAGACTATCTCATGTCGACGACTAGTTTAGTCCATATCACCCCTCCTGCAAGTCTCTTATTAATTTGAACTTCTCAAATTTTATGCCGTCCATTCTACGAATGTTCCATGGAATTTCTGAACCTGGTTTTCAATTAGAATTGGGAATTACTAATTTTGGAAAAGTAATATGTTCAAGAAAGTCTAAAAAAAATTGGATGAAGTATTCATTAGAAGTGATTGATAGAAAAAGAAAAATTCTTGATAACGTTGAAAATTAATGATTTTCTTGTCTGTCGTTGTTCTGTTTCCTGGCTTTATGCTTCACTATAATTCCTTCATGAAATGAAGTTTATTCCATAATAGATTCTGTGAAAATTTGCTTTAGAAACATCCCCTAACTAGGTATACCTTATCATTCTCAGCTACGTCTTCCTCGTGCAATTCCAAGTTCTCTGGTGTCACCTGTCCTGTTCTAGCATCTTTGTATTGTACTCGTCTTGGCTTTCAAATCCCGGTCGCTTCAATCGTTTCTGGACCGAAACCAACAACGTTGTCAAAACATTGAAATCGCCCCAAATTTGTGCTCTTCCTTCATTTTCTTTGATTTTTCTCCAATGATTGAAATTGAAGAATCTTTCGGAGAGGTCCGCTCGCTCCTCTTCGACTTCCTTAAGATTCTTCTTTCTCATCGATCTGGATTTGAAGGCCTGATTTTCATCTTTCTGGCATTCAAGGAATACGAAATAGCCTTTGAAGCGACGCACGAGGTGACACGAGCTGAATTTTGTTGCTATGTTCGTGATCGAGTGAAGGTAGTGTTATGGCAAAAGGCGCGGCTCACCACGCTCACGTTTATGGGATCATGTTCTGGGTCGTACGACGTCGTATCAGACTCATCAGGGAATCTTTGTTCATCGGCTGGCAAGTCCTACATAGGTCATATCAAATACCACTTCAATTCTGAATGGAAATAGGTGCGTGGCTCATCGCAAAAGGACTGACCAAAGCTCGAAGTGTTAAAAGTCGAATGCTTTTTTGCTCTTGTGGTTATGATACCTACTAAAGAAGTTGTCAGTGAGCGATTCGCAACTCCAGTTTTATAAGTATTGATTAGCGATCCACTGAAATGATGAAACGTTATCTAGGACGTAGAATTGGCTGTATTGGCAACTAAATAAATAATCACATATTAAGTCACCTGAAATAACAGTCTGAACGCCGTGTGGCACCCCTGGTCGGGGGAAGCCGATTCCTTTCCAATATCGCGTTCTCACATCACTTATTAGGAATCGCTCACAACAGGAATAACTGATGATGATTGACTTCCTTGTGCGTCTTCTCTTCATACGAATGGGTCTTTAGAGATTCACCGTCTTCTAACGCCTACTCAGAGCTTATTGCATCCCCCTGCATAGATCTTGCAGAAGCCTTCGAAGGGACAGCGGAATGTTTTGCATTATTCATGCTCTCGTGGTGAATGGCAATCTCTCTGGAGAAGATTTCTCATCGAATGGTCGATATTGGAGCTAGACTTATGGCAATTTTAACAAGATAGTAGGCTCTAGAGAGTCAAGTTTGCAATAGGAGTTTGTAGTATGCTCGATTATACAAAACCAGTACAAAAATCAAAAAAACTGAAGGGAAGTACGGCACTAAAACCGAACTGTGGGCAAAACACTTAGCCCCAGGCAGGATTTGAACCCCCATCCTTTGCAAAAAAAATTCGAAGGAGACCTTAATAACACTCCGTTACGACCTAGCGCTATTGGGTGGACTTGCTCGAGGCTCTGGTGCATTTCTTCTTGGAGCACGATTCGTATGCAAAAAAGTGCCACTACACGCGTCGGGTCACGTGCTGCGCGCTTGGAAAGGCCACGCGTGCGACAGCCGCGTTCATGGCGCGCGCTGACCCATCGCCATCTAGGGCCTTTGTCAAACTTTGCGAATCGAGCGATCCGCTACCAGCGATTCGCAAAGTCTGACACCGGTCTTAGGAACGCTTGCTTCTTTCTTTCATGGAACAAGTTACTTGTCTGCACTAAATAAGTGTAGATCTTTTTAGACTTTTGAATAAACCCTGAATTTTACAAATATACGACAGTAGTAGGTGCATGAAAGGATGGTTTGCTTTGTCAGAAAGCGGCTTTTCCGCGCGCTAAAGTTTCTTCGCTCTAGGAACCCCAGGTCCACCACTGCTTACTGGTAAGAGTGGACCCGGCGGTTCGCAGAGCGAAGAAATTTTTGCGCGCGAAGGCATAAAAGTCGTTTTCTGTCTCAGCAAGGTACACCCTGAATGGAATAGCCAACTTTACAATTCGACCCCTGCAATTTCTATGCAACGCTCTTGTGCATCAGTCTTGCAGGAGAAGCAAAAGCAGCACAAAAGATTTGCATTATTTATTCCGACTGAATGGGATGGCATTTAGGCGATGGAGAGCCTTGAGTATTTTTAGACGAGCAAACATATTTGCAATCCAACGAAAAGTGGCTAGCAAACCTTTTGTGCCCGCAGGACAAATCCCTATATAGCCTACAATTAATTGCTTCCGGGAATATTTGGAGAAAATTGGATATTTAGAACACTTGATGAAAATATCCGCAGAATGATGTCCTAATTAATGGACTCTTGATTGATAGGATAATTAATGTTCCCTTCTGATGATTAGTGCAATATAGTCACATATTAGAGGTGGTCTGATGAATTTGGCAAGAAGCCTAATTTGGCTTTTTGCCAAATTCATGGCCACACGTCCCCAGCTTTGCAATAATTTTGTGGTGGACATCGGTGCACCCCATATATCAATTCGGAGTCCATTAGTTGGAGCCTAAATTTGAATAAGGTAGAAAGGGTAATAAATTTGAGCCTGTGTGCACAAATTTGGCAAGTTTTCACAACCATTATCAAATATTGCATGGGGCTTCTTGAAATTGGCTTTTTGCCAAATTTCCACTCACATATCCCTATTTGTGCTACTGTCCTTTTCGAAACCTTTGCACATCACAGGGAAGGTTTTCATCGGATTTTACACGGGAACAAAGTTCCTCTGAACCATCGAATACCGGTCTGGTATTTGGAGCTGATTATTTCGAGTATTCTAGAAAATGATAGGGAAGTAAGGTGAAAGAAGACAGCGCTTGAATTTTTCTATTTTTGTCCACTTAATTCGGACAAGTTCTTAGTTTGTCGTCGAAAGAGCCGAAGATCGCAATTTTCACCCCTTTTTTTTACCTTTTTATACTGCATTTATGAGGTTATGGGTAATTAAGGTTGGATTAGTGCTTTAGTGCACACGTGTTCAGTGTGGTGAATCTCAAACATCAAACTCGTTTCTCTTTCCTACCGTATCTTCTACTGTGGCAGTGCTCTCATATATAGGGTAGCAATTCCTATGATGAATAATACTATCCATTTTTGTGATCATTACTGGGATACAGTTTTTTCCAGGTTGCCCTAGGAAACCTCCATAATTTCGTCGTCACAAAGAGCGACAACCTGTGGTGGTTTTGTCGTTGTCTGTCATTGGAGTTATTGTGCTTTCTATTTCTGGGAAATATTGCTGAACTTTTTGAGGAAATTGGTTTAAACACTCTCTTGTGAGACCGCTGACTGACTGCTATCACCTGCACCGATGCCTTTTTGATACGGTTCTATGTAAACTGCTGAATGGCGTCATCCCTTCAAATGCGCTAATTCGCTTTGTGAAAAGGTCATTCTCGAATGGATACGGGACGATCACTACAGCGAATGGTCGAGGCCACGGCGAACTTTGGATTAAAGGCAATGGGTGCGCTAATTTGGTTGGAATCAAAAATGAAAGATTAAACACTAACGGGAGAAGAATTCAAAAGAAATTGTCAAAACACGCCAATCCACGTTTTCCTGACCATTTTGGGCGCTGGAAAATTCCTCAGTAACTCGCATCGTTAACCTTGGCGTAGTGCTCTAATTCTCTGCTGCAAGAGCTAGAATCCGACGAACAGACGGCAGCCGCTCAGTTTGCAACGTGGAGGCAGAGCGGACCTAGGAGGAGGTGAGGGTGATACATGGGCTCTTTTATGTGGCTCAGAACGCGCCTCTTGCCGCAAAGATCCTCATCCATTGATTTAATAGTTCCCTATAGCGGCTATGCTTTCTCTTCTTGAACAGCCAAATTATCGTACCCTGGCTTGAATGAGGGCGAAGAATGGCATAATAAATGGATTCTTGGCGAAGCTAAATGGCGTTTCTGGGTCTTCGTAATGGAATTGGTTCGCGGTATATCGTCATGCACAACCTATTTTGGGCATTTTCAATGTGTCTATTGACGGGGCGCTCCCTTCGACCTCTCAAACCGGAATGGAATATTTACCGCCGGGTCCCGTGCGTTTCTCGATTAGCGTCATATACCCGATGATCGCTTTTTGTGAACTTTCTCCCTCAAAAATCTCATTTTTACTCTTTCTATCTGTTTTTTTTTTGTTGAACGTGTTTCTTGAATATCAAAGAAACCTCACTTCAAGTCATCCCTAATATGCTTTATCGATCTCGAATTTATATATGAGGCACCTCCTTAGAATGAATTTGTTCGAAAAGTGCCAAAGTTTAATGTTGAATTTGCATAAACCAAAGATTATGGCCTGTAATTCGCCTGATTACAATTCATTGAGTTAAGTTAGGATTCCAAAAATTGGTAAACACTCATAATTGCTCCTCTGCACGGAAATCTTTAGTAAAAGGAAAAAGGCGAGTCCGTCGAAACGTTGTTCAGAATAAAATATACCACCTAACAACCTCGAGGCAGAATTAACACACAACTACTACAACAACAATGCCGAGGTATCAAGATGAGAGGACTTGGAATTTCCTAATTTCAAAGTTTTTTTCAACTCTTCATTTAATCGAAGACTTTAAGTATGCTGACCATTACAATTTGATGACTATATGACCATTTGATGTTAAGAAATTTCGGAAAAACAAGGAAAAAAATGAATTTGAAATTTGAGTCATAGGAAGCAATAACACAACTTCACTTCCGAGGTAATAAAAAGGTCCCCACAAGTTCCCATCAGCTCAAAGCAAGCTTTGCCAGAGAAGCCAAGAGTTACAACGAGTTTTCAAAAGGATATGATGAAAGATATACGAAACTCGGCCGTTACATGCACGAGAATATTTTGATATTCGAAAAGTGACGTGCGTGTAAGTTGTGACAACAAAAGTGCGATTTCGAAAAGCGTGTGGAGAAATTCACCACTTGAATTATTGAAGATTTAATTATTTTTACGTCCCAGGCTGGGTTTGCTTCTTGAATTCACCTACTATATTTTTTTCTACTTGCCCGTTGTTGTTGAAAAGTATAATTTTTTTCAGGCGGGGCTGGCACTTACAAAAGTTCTCTTTTCACGCGGAAATGCTAACTCTTTACACTATTCTATACCTTTTTCCACACCCGTCTTCAATTTTTCCACAATCATCATACTGAATATCCTCAAAATATTTCGGCCACCTTATGATCCCGTATTCTGCTTATATTCAGCACTACAATGATTGTGGGAAAATGCAAGAGAACGGTAGAAAAATAGAATAGTGAATAGAATTGTTCAAACAACTCTTCGGACTAATGGCATAAGAACTCAATGAAACCATTTTAATATTTTTATGCCTTTCAGCAATAGCTCAATTCTGACGACTTTAGAAAAAGTAGAAGTAAGCATTTCAGGCTTTTCCAGTTGGACGGCAAAGAACATCCACTGGTTCCCGGGTAATCTGTAAGGATTGAAAAATGATGAAGGAAATCATTCCCCAGAGAACATTCACAGAACGATTTATTTTACCAGTTGCGCAAGTGATAACTTCATCGATAACTATAGCCAATTTGACTACTACTATTATTACGTAGAAAGAACGTACAAAGAGGACTGCTTTAGGTGCAGGGTCAACGTCAAAGTAGTGCTGGCGCTTCCATAAAAAGCATTACGACCACCATCTTTATGAGTGTCTCGATCCTTCTCCTCATTCATTACCAAACACCTTCATCATATGAATGTTTCTATAGTACACAGTCTGGGGCCAGTCGACACACTCCAACTCCACCCACTTCCCCTCCGAGGTTTTCGCCGAAATATTCATACCCCCGTTGAAAACACTCCTTTTTCCTCAACATGCCCTTCACCACCCCCAGTTCAAGCCCAGTTGGTACGTCTCCGAAAAATAGTTAACCTTGGTCAACCCCTAGTACAATCCACATCAATAGAACTTGTACCATGGATAGTTGACTCTGCTTGGGTATGTGCGGTAGGGTCCTCTTCCAGTCGGAGTCCAATAGTTTGATGGGTGACACCTATCCGCGTCCAATTCTGTAAAATATTGAACATTCTATTCAATTAAGGAAGATGCTATCTGAAATTTTGGAGAGAGTGTCGCAGCAATTTCTGGACAACCCAATAGTTACAGCCTATGGATAAAGGAATCATTGTGGTAACTCTTTCATGAGACTCACAAGAGTGCTGAGTCATTAGCTAAACATCGCCCAGGCGGGACTCGAACACCCACCTTTGGTAACTGTGCCATGGCGTCAAAAGCCGAGGTAGGGTAAAAGGGCGCACGGGTGGTGTAATTGGTAGCAGAATTGTCCGGTGAGCAAGACACGTGTTCGAATCCCGCCTGGGGACAAATTTTTGCTTACAACTCAGGATTATTGTGAAAGTTTTGCAAAGCGAATGTGGCATTTGAGCAGCAGTTAGCAAATTTAACACTCTCTAGGGAGTCCTATTCATAGATCAAAACTGCTTTTTTTTATTGCTTGGCTGATAGCCAAAACAATCGTATGGTAAATGTGTTATTGAACTTTTCGATAATGGCGTCTAATGTCTTTCAAAATATCACGTTTAGTAGTTGATTAGTGGATTTTCTCAAGAATCACATGGCATTTCCCCGACGTGGCAGGTGTCACTTTGAAATGTGATGACGACAGCAGAGTGCTTCGTTGCAGGCGCTCGAACTCATTGGCTCTTCTTCTTCTCATCTTTTCCGCTCTACGAAAGTCATCCATGGGTGTTTAATCCTATCTTAACTGACTGAGCCCCGCGATGCCGGCAGCAATTTCCCTTTTGCAGGTGGTCGCTTCCTAACTGAAACTGAGCGGTTCTTATAGGCATCTGAGAGGTGTGAATTAAGTGTGACCACCTGTCATTTTTCATTTATTCGTTTAAATGTGACGGAATTTCGTCTTAACTTGTTGAATTTGCTACTTTTGCCAGTATTTACCGTAACCTACATATCTGATGGTTAAAAGGTATGTAAAGATTTTGAGAACCGAATCAACATTTATATTTGATTAGTATTACGTGAGCTTCTTTTGAAGAATTGTTGTATCAAGCCTAGCTGGCCTGCTAGAAGAGTTCTCCACGCCACTGGATGATGCAGCTCACTTTAGAAACAAACCAAATAATTTTATACGTATTTCTTAAGAAAATAATTAGATTGGGTAAAACATGAAAATATTGAGAAGGAAGAGGAAGGAGCGAATTTCACCCTTCAATGGTTAGGAAAGACGGATCATTGACGTCAATTAATCCTTTTCTGTGGAGGGTGGGATGCGCCACGCATTCTGATGCGATTAAAAGGGATACGAATGCAAATCGCTCTGAACAGAACTTGCGCTGGATAGGCAATTTTTGATTAATAGAGCAACAGATTAATTTCCTATCCAGTTCAGAAAGGCTCCATTGACAGAGGATTTACAGTTTTTCCTATTATCTTTACCTAGAAATACTGCTTGCAGATAGCTAAGAAGGTTAAAATCCTGTTCATGGAAAACAGTTACTGGACCTGTCAGACACTGCGAGTTTTGCCAGTCTCCAGGGTATTAATCAGCGTGAAAATTCGGTTCAAAATTTGCTTATTATCGAACTGCATAAGATCTGAAGTAGACAGTATATTTCCTTGATCTCTGAACTTTCATTCGAAAAATTACCGAAATTCTAATCTTTTTCTCGAAGAGCACATACCATTGCAAACGAGATTGTGTTGAAAATTCCGTGAAAATTCTTAATAAAAATTTGGAAATAACAGCATTCCAAAACCTTTTTTGAATCCTCAGGTGTTCTTTAGCGAATCTTTCTTCACTTTTTATCCACTTGTCACTCCGTGTTGTCGTTTCTGCAACCCTCATGGATAGCCCAAATTCTTTTTGCTACCTGAATTGAGCACATTTTTTGAACTACACCTCTGGAAGACTTTTTTCGGTTTGATTCCCCAAACATTCAAATCTCACCTTTCCATGACAATTGACTATTCTGCCAGTTTCCCCTTCGATCACACCTTCGTCACATTCATTCGCCGTTCATCTCGTCGGTTCTCGACGCGATCCACTCAAAAAAGGTTTCCGCTCCATCATTTCACTTACGTTGACGACACGTTGGACGTGGGTGGATGATGGCAATGGCGGCTGGATAATCAAAACGTTTCATTTCGTTGCCATACGTTGTATCCTCTTAAGCGTAAAATCGCCTATAAATTTATCTAGAGTTCAATTCCTCACCGCAATCTATCCTAATCATAATTTCGTGCATTTCCTAGGTTAACAGTCCCTACGGGGAAACCTTCATCTTTTTACAATTTCTTAGAAATTTTTGAGTTGCGGTTCGGCCTTCCGGGAGCGCATCGCCGTTTTTTTTTCTTTTTCTATAGTTTTCAGAATTTCTCCGAATTGAAATTTTTTGCTCAACAACGAAATTTCAGAGATTCCGCAGTTCTAGGTTCTTCGTTTTATCCTCTTAACTATGGAAGTTTACCTACTATTGCATCTGAAATAGGTACAACTACTTACATAGCTCACTCAACCCTCACCATTGTCCCATGCATTTCGTGGCCTATGAGAAGGGTCCATCAAGGCACATGGCCCGTCAAGAAATTTTCAATAGAGATTTGGCCTTTTGTTGGAGAGGGTTACGGCCTTTTCTGGAAATTCTAGAATTTTTCTTTTAAAATTTTATTCTTTAGAAAAGGAAGGAAATTTGCGGAAATTCGGAAATTTTGGGTCGTATATTTTATGTTCCCGGGGAAATATTAAAATTTTTTATGAATGTATCCGGATTCCCCAAAACACTCATTCATCATCATCATGTTCTTAGCAACCTTCGAAAAAGAGTTAATCAAGGTTGCGGTCCGTTGGGAAAATATCAGTCGGGGTCCGGCCTTTCGCGAAAATCTGTACACTATTTTTCCATTTTAAATTTTTCTCGAAGTTCTTTTTTGGAATATCTAAAAATTTCCGACAATTTTGGAAATTCCTGCTGTTTTTTCCCTCTTCCCATTCACTGAAGCTTACCTAAAGACGCACCTTAAAATCCGATTCTTCACCGAATTTGCCCCACCCCTC
>KZ347201.1:12136-24597 GCA_002352805.1 Teladorsagia circumcincta | reverse complement strand
TTCTGGAGACAACCGCTTGATAGCGATTGACTCTAACAATTTTCTTTCCAAAGAGACTTCTTTTGTTGAATGTTTGTTGAATGTTGAATGATTGTTGCAGGTTGAGATAGCATTTGGACGGGTAGTTTTCTAAATGGTTCTCAGTTATTCCAGGCTCTGAAGGTGAAAGCACCGAAACGTCGGCATAATAAAAGTTACTGTCAATCTTGGATGGAAGCTTAGCAACTACGCGCTCATATTCTGAACTGTGCCAAGATTTATACAAAGTCGAACTTGGAGATTAAAAAGTCCATTGCTTCATAGACTTTGATCAGCAGGTTACGTGAGGAGCGCAACTCTCATTTTCACTTCCTGGGCGGGGTGCAGCAAGGTGCGGCCGGGGATGGGTCCCCGAAGCCCCATCTCTGGTCGGTGACGCAGTTCTCAAGATCAAGAACAGGAGAAGCGCCCAGAGTCGCAGAGTTCGAGGACCCATCCCCGAGCTGGGGTTCGCTGTACCCGGCTTCTGGAGGATTCATGACTAACCGTATTTTGTCACTCGTTTTCTTGCCGTATTCTATTTCCCTGAAACAAACTTTCGTGACGAGTTTCTTCATTGAGTATTCATTAATTCTTGTTTAAGTTTCCATGAATGTCAGTGGGTGTTTTGAGTAGACCGCGTTGAGTTTATCGTGTCTACTCAGAGATATCTATTGGTCGTTTTCTCTTTTGTTAAGGGGGATAAACAACTTTGCGAGAGGAAGAGGGGTGGGGGCGTTCTTGTAGTGGCTTGTTTTTCTCGATTGAGCTTCTACTAATCGCCTACTATGTGTTTACGGCGACATTACTCGGTGGTGGTGAATGGAATGTCGTGGATCAAACCTTCTAAGACGCCCTCTTCCCCTTCTATGAATCAACGATTAGAGTAGAGTTCTGAACAACTAGAGATTAGGAAGAAGAAACACTTTTCCCGCATCACAGTAGGGACGAAACGGGCACGGAGGGGGTCCCAGCACTCTCGATTCAAGGAATTCGAGGTATTATCAAATTTAATCGTTAGGCCACGGGTACCAATTGATTGAGCCCGGATAATTTTGGGTTCAGCAATGCTTATAATACTTATGAATTTTGTACTCACTTTGAGCGCCTTATTTCAAAAATTGTGGGTCTCGATGGTTTCAAAAATTCAATTCTCACTTTTCCCCACTGAAGTAAAATTCTGGCGATGTCCAAGCAATCAAAATGTCTACGAGGGTATACTCGATTGAGGACCAGAGCCAATCATGCGTTGCGCAATTCAACGAAAGCGGTCTTATTTGAGTTTTCTTTCGAGGGGTGGTATTTTGGACTGGTGAAAGTGAGAAGGTGGGAGGAGGGGGGGGGGGTATTTTCGGAACTTGAGGGGAGAATGAAGCAACAAGTAGGACAAAATAGAAGATTTTTCCCCTTGGATAGATTCTCTGGTTATTCTCCATTTCTCACGCAACGGCCGTTCGTTCTAGAGAGAAAAAACGAGCGGAGTTGAGTTGTGTCGACTGGTCTCAAAATCAAGTACTATAGAAATAACCATGGTAGGGTGGTGGTCGGGGGAGGGCAGTATTGGGGGAGTCTCCCTAGGCTCATGGTAATGGTGAGGATAGCATGAAACCCCAGAGAGGGTCGTAAGAATTTTAAACTCTTCTTAGCGCATATGACCTTGTTACGGACTGGAGTTGCGCCGCAGAAAGTACAATTTAGGCGTGCGTTTGCGGTGCGACTCGCCCACTGTGGATGCCAAAGCACTGAGCATTTCCTCTGCAATTGATATTTTCTTTTTCAATCGTGGCAAAGACGACTTCGAGAGCTCTCTTGGCAATGTATAGAAAGGAAGATGAACCTGAACGCGGAAATAAGTCCGTAATGTCCTACCTGCTGAAGGTGTATTCAGGTATATCGCGACGAGGGCTGTACGTCTGAGTGGCCGCAGAGAAGATTGAGACAGGTACTGCATTCGTTTCCTGCCCATGACGAGGTGCAATCTACCATAGCCGGAGCATTACTTCTCAGCACAGCCCAACACCAACTCGGTTCAAGCTCACCTCTCTTGTTAGTTCGAATTTTAGGGTTACGCAAGTTTAGGGTACGCAAGGTTGGGGTAAAATTGGGATCAGGTCACTAGTTCTGCAGAATTAACCCGTCTTTGCCAAACCAATTCGAACATGAGCCAATCCTACAAACCCGACTTGACCGGCTTTGCGGAGCTGCGAGAACAATTTTGCAAGCGGTGCAGGCGCCGCGCATTTTGGGCATGCTTTTGAAATGATGCAGTTCTTTAGTGTCTTTAGTGCTACTCTTCTGGGTTCCTCTAATTGCGTTAGGTATTTTGGAATGATAAATGGTCAAAGTAGAGCGAATGAAAGCGGAGGAATTCGGGAGGCTGAGTGATGGGCTACGCTGTTCTGAATGTAGCGAGATATTATACCCATCACATATAGAACAACTGCAACAGACTCAAACTATGACCGCCACTCGTAAAATGGAATGGACTGTGGTTATGTGTTCGCACTGGCTAGTGTGAGAATGCACCTGAAGGTGCTTACATGCACCGCGTTTTACGATAACGTTTTAGTTTCGCCATCTCACAGCCCCGTGAAACTTTTGTGCAGCGTTGTACAATGGTTTACGAGATCCATCAGCAGTGGACAGCGGCAGCGGCAGCGGCAGCGCTTTACGTATGAATGACGGCAGTGAGTGTTTGTGTATAGTGTAATGCATGAGACACTGTGCACTTGTGAAGTGCTCTGGCCTGCAGAATTCAATGAGCATGTGCATTCCCGTGCATCACATAAATCTGTTTTTTGAAAACTAGACTAACAGTTAGAGGCTTGACTTTAACAAAAAGTAGCCATGAACTGCAGGATTAGCGCGGGTAGGGAAGTTTACGCAAAAGATTTAAAAATCTGCAGAAGGCAACATTCGGATGAAAAACTCAAAGGCAGTGCCTGCGGTCGAAATCAGTGGCTATTCTGCTCGAAAATGATAGAAGAGGTGCGAAGAGAGCCGTCAGCGAGGGGAAAAGCATGTAGCATAGAAAAAACTGAATTTAAAGGCAGAATTTACGATGAAAACTCAACCCATTCCAAATTACTGTAGGGATGGTAAGTAGTACCAGAAAGGAGGGGGAACCATGAAAAACGGCTCGGAACCCGAGAAATGGGACCCCTTTCTTTCGCCTCGATCTCTGCATTGATGAGCCCCCCATCGCTGTGCCCTCCTAAACATAACGCTCTCTCCGCTATCCAATCAGTCGCCGCGTATAGACTTGTGGCGAGTGATTAGACAGACGGTGGGCGGAGACAGGCGGACCCGCCAAGATTGAGCCCTGCTAGCTCTCCGAGGTCAAATCTGCCGCTGCCAGTTGCGTGCCTGTCCGCACCCTCAGGATGTTCGCCGGTCTCCCCACTAGGCAATTTCTCCCCAACTCGACCTTCGCTCTTTTCGTGGAGTCCTCCTTTGAAGGCGATGAGGCTTGGCTTTTTCTCACCAAGGCGGCGTGCACCAGACTTGCCCTTGGGTCTGGCAGAGAGATTTCTGATTATAAGCACTTGAAATCAAATGAGCATAGACTATAAAACGATTGAGTAAAGAACTTTCGGCTTTGATTAGTCCCTTTTTAAAGTACGCCATACATCGTACTTCCTTTAAGAACCGCAGCTTCATTCAATCGCACTTTTGGGTATTCATTGACTTTCCGAGACTAGATGATTCAAATTTAAATTTTCTATCCTATCTCCAGACGGAACAAATTCAGCTCAGTGATCCTGTAGGAATGGAACTTGGTCGAATTCGATCCTAGCATTGACCCTTGGGTAGTGTGCGTGGCAAAAGGCGCTATTTCCCACTACACCCTTCTAGCCCTGGATGACCATATTTTGAAGGAACAGGGATGTAGTTTCCGAGATGTCTTCAAATTCCATCCGTTCCAGTGGACCTATGAACCCAGCTGCCAAGTTATGTAGTCATCCTTTCTGTGCTTTGAAGTTGCTCGAGCAGGGCTCATTGATGAAATTGCGTCGTTCCGAGTTAAGATGGACTGTTCGTTGAAGGCCAATTACGCTCGGTTTTGCCCACAGAGTGCAACATGGCCATTCATTTAGTTTCTATCGGTATGCATTTCTGAAAATGAAGAGCACAGAGAAAACACGTTATTGAGCGGTATGGAAACATTGCAACGAAAAGGGCATGCACATACTCCTATTGATCTGTGCAGGCCTAAAAATAGTTATTTAATGAATTTCGATAGCGGAATTTAGAATCAGACCAGACCTCCAACAAAGAGTGGCAGTCTTCTTGAAGAACTGCTGAAACATCATAGAAATGGACAAGTTTTACCGCAAATAGCTGCTCTTCTATTGCACTGAGAAATTGCGATGGTCTAGGGGAGGTACTGCTAGAGTTGACATACGATTCTACCCCCGAGAGGGAGATGTTACTGTCAACGGGGCTACGACTCTAATTCAAATGGGGAATTCGTTTTTGGATTTTTGTAATTTGCTATATGAGAGCCTTTAACCTTGAAATCTTACCAGTTCTACAAAGTAGTTCTACCCAATGCTGCATCATATGAGGCTCCCTGAAGAGCTCTAGATAGCTAGAAATCAGGCTGTGTTTTTCCCTCTATCGCTCATTTCTGTTCATAAGTCGAATGTTTACGCGTGGCCTTAGCCTGCTATAATTGCTTCAAAATAGTCGGTGATGGTCTATCGGAACGTCCGGTTTACCCAGCGGATCAAAGGGATACGTACCACAGTTTCCAAGTGAATGATTGCGGGTGAGGTCAATTTGTCTGTCCATTTTGGGGCTACTTACGTGAAGGCTTGCCGCAGGATCAACATTGTATGGTTCTTGCACTACTAATGCGAATGTATTGGTGCGGAGTGGGCATGCAGTAAAGAAAAAAAGGAGAAGAAAACGCTCAGATCAAGGGATTGTTCGCTTTCATAGTGCAGCTGTGTTAAAACAATGATAAGCTGAGAGCGGAGAGAAGAGTATGAGGCGAATTAGGGCTAAAGATGAGAGGGCGCCAGACAAAGACCTGCTGCGAATGGAAAAAGTTGAAGCTATTGAAGCTGTCTTTTCAAGGCCCAGCGTCCTTGCAAACGGTTTCCATGCACGGGAGTGCCAGATCTGTGATTTTCCTTTGGAGGAAGACTGAAGGAAGTCGTTCGTCCGATTTCTGCCAGTGTGAGAAAATTGTGAAAAAATGTTGGGGAACCGCTTTGAGTATTGAAAGATGGCGTCAAATAAAGTGAATTCCAGACAAGACTTATTACTAGTGAAGGCATTTTTTGCGTTCATTCCTCACAAGTGCGGGAAGCTGAGCCTGAAGATTTAATTAGCTGCAGGCTGACATCAGTCTGCAGCTAATTGAATCGTCATCTAATGCACTTCCTTAATGGGTTCGCAACATTTTTTTTCTTCTCCTCTTCATTGCTTCAGGCATGCGTGGGCTCTGGCTGTATACGTACAAACGAGGGCGAAAGGAGGACGGATAAAGGGAAAAATGACAACGATGGGGCCGACGGCATTCGTGCGCGCACTCATCTGACATCGTCGACGTGTCATTTAGAGTGGTAGGTAAGCTTTTGTTCAATAAAGATTTATGAACAAGGTGGGGTGGTTCGGGTCATATCGAGTTGTATGCGCCGTGTACTTCACTTCCACATGGGATCGCCGAGACGTTTGAGGGCCTACCAGGGCAGGTTTCACGGTAAAGCCATGGGAAGAGTGATGATCCAGCTCACTTAAAGGGTCTGCTTTGAGTGAGCCAATTCCAGATGATTTACCCTTAAGAAGCGTAGAGGTTTTTTGAAAGGCATGTCTCACAATTATGGTGGTGTTGATCTTGCACACGAGAATGAAAACGGAGCGTCGAAGTGGACCGATAGTAGAGATAAAATGAAACGAATTCTTCGAATAAGCTATGATTGGAGATTACTCATTGTAGAAGTCTAGCTGCCCAGTGAATAATGCATTGAGGCACTGAGCATGGAGAGGAGAGCATAGGAAGAGTGTACAACGGATGAGAGCGCGCAGACACCCTCACGTTTCGAGCGAGGGAAGGAGAATGGAAGTGGTTGAGCGATAGATTCCTTGCATGTTTACTCATCCTGTAGCTCGTATATGCGCTATAAAGGGTATAGCAATTCACTGCTCTGACCGCTACGCTTGTTGTAGCGCGTCTTCAAGCCGCCAAAACGGGAGATTTACGTCTATAGTGAGCAGCTCCATCCTACCCACTGAAAGATCTGCCTGAACTAAACTTACTTTGATCTGAAAGAAGTTTGACTGCATTTTTTTTCACAACTGGAGCAAGCTTACGCAGCAGTCTCTTCGATCATCTCCTGTTTCAGTTTCGCATAAATCGCCTAATGTTGACTGCTTGAAAATTTGGACGAATGAGATAGGATGTCTTGCTTTTTCTGCACATGCTTGCAAACTATTTATGGAATGCAAAATCTTCGGCATTCCATTCGATTCGCTTGTCGTGGTTTTATTGCTTCGATTTGAATATGAGCTGCTTTTGCTTTCACACTGTCAATGAATACGGTAGCTGTACGAGAGAATGGTTTTATGTAAATGTGGCACGTAACAGAAGTGCATTCAGCCCACGCTGTATTCGCTCCCTGAATGTGAAAAAATATAGGGAATGAATTTCCTTATAGTTGCGATTTTATGTATTCCCTGTTGTTTTTTCTGTCTTTATGCATGTGATCGCTGGCAACATTTGCCAGAGCATGTCGAATGCGTGAATAAAGTTGTGTGGGTGCTCTTGTAGCTTGCGAGTGCGGTGGCATGGTAATGCACTTCGTCAACGCAGTGAATACAGGAAGTGCAGTGAAATGGAGTCGGAGGGGGCCACCATTCTGCTCGGCGGCTCAAAGACAAGATTCGGTGTGAAATAAGGGGTGGGACGTGGACCGCCAGTGAAAAAAAGGAAAAAAAAGATGAAATACAGAGGAAGTACGAGCTTTTTGCTCTACGCTGCGGAGAAGTTCAAAAGGCCGGCAGGGAAATGAGAGGTAATGTGAGCGCGGAGAGCGGTAGAGAAGTACGAGCAGAGAGAGCAAGCAGGTCAACATTGCGACGCAGAAGATATCCAACAGTGGGCGGAGCGTGTCGCTACTGGTGGAACGTGCCAAATCCCTAGCGCCTAGCGTCTTAGTGACGCGTTTTGATGCAAGAACGTGGCGCGCCTTCTCCAGTTGCGTCCCACGCACTTCTAGCCACTATAAGGGCTTATTAGGTTGGTCTGAGCTCGAACTTTGCCTTCAACGATAAGGATCAAGATAAGGCTGAGGTTATCTCTAGCGGTAAGCAGAACTTTGATAACCTGTACTCTCACCTTCATTATTAAAGCAACACCCCTAGACCGCATTTGCGTGGTCGCAGCGATTGTTAATGATGTTGTGGAAGGTGAGTTGAGTAAATATGAAAAAAGAAACCAGAAAACTGTCAACGGAGCCTAAAACAAAATCTCCCAAAAAAGGAAAAGGCGGGGCCAGGCGAGTTGTACGAACTTATCTGATCCACGGCCCAATTATCCCGCGCTTACTTGAACTAGCCGCTACGCCGTAATGCACCTTGCTTGTCAACGAGTTTGCGCGGCATAACTCGTCCAAATGCTAAAACTAGTCGCCAAATGCTGACTTTGTGACACCCTAGCGCCACTGTCGCGCACTTTCGAGCCGCGGCAATGGCCCATTTGTGCTGTGCTACTCATGGGCTACTCCTTCCTACCCATCAAATAGCTCTTTTACACGGCTACTGCTGGGGGCAATGCCTTGCTTCAAGCGATTCAACACCCGGTCTTGTTTCGCCTTGCCTTTCAATTTACATGGCCATTTACCAATTTACCTACATTTCTTCTTAGCCATGTTCTCTGCGGCCATTTGGGGCCCAGAAAGATTCTCACAATCACAAATTAAATGAATCTTCGCGAAATCTGGCCCTTGCCGATTGTGCGGTGGTGAGATGTTGAAAACCAGGAGCTCTGAGGTAAGGCCGGTCAAAGTACTACAGCCTACACAACTACACGCAACAAGAGAAGTCTGCAACTCACCACGATAAGAAAGAAACAGAAGGAGAGTTCGAAGAGGTGGAACTGGTACGGATTAAGAAGCGGGAACTCACCTGATTGCGAGTACCCGGCTTTTGGCGGTGTTCACCATTCATATGAAATCATTTGAAAAAATAAGGGTTATGATCCAAACGTTCTCGGTGGTTGCCAAACTACACATGAACTTTGTTTGGATTTCATTTATGAGGGCGAACATTTGCACCTAAGCTGTCGTGGAAATTGGAAATTGCAAACAGCGTCAAAAGAAGGGTCACGTGAACTTTGTGAATTGGAAGCAAGCAGTTATTCCTGGCCCGCTTACAGCAAGGCCCAACTCGTGGATGAGTCTCCAAAACTCTGCATCTCTTTACGCTTCTCTTACTCTTGACAATGAGAACTGCGTCATCGACCAAAGTAGGTATTCGACAGGAGGCCCGCCGCGCGGCGAGATGGCAGAGACGCAGATGGGTCAGCGGGCGAGACGTAGCGCGTAATGTGCAAAACGTAGTATGGTACACTTTGTTCGACCTGGCGCTAAATCGATACAGTGCGCGCTGTGACTCGCCCACTGACTCGTCTGTCTCTGCCACTTCGCCGCTCGAGGGGCTTCCTGTCGAGTACCCGACCAAAGTAGAGACGCATAGTTTTGGGGACCCATCTCTGGCCTTGCCTTGCTGCACCCGGCTCTTGAGGTGACCTAGAGCTTGTTCTTCAATTTTTCGGGCATTTTTTTTACAATCTAAGAAACATGCATTTCCTAAACTGGGTCATTACTCTATAGTGAGTATCAATTTGCCAATATATCTGCTCCGTGAAGTATGCGCCACAACCAACCGCCAAGGAGACACGGCCTTTTAAGACAAGTTAAATTCCTTCAGATCATAAAATTTCGATTTTTCTACGCTTTTTGACTACAAAACCGGCATAAGCCCTTCTCTACTAGGGTCCAAACGTATTACCATTATTTGGAACTGATCTATCTGCTATATACCTGGAAGGACATTCTTCACAACGCTCACAACCAAGCGGGGATTTGATCGTCTGTCTCGCTGTGCTTTAGCGGGACATCATATGGAAGACGTTGTATTGACGTCTGGTGTGACATGAATGACAAGTGTGATCATATTCTCAAAGTACAACTTTCATTTTCGCACTGACGATTTGTGGGACGGACAGCTGGACGGACAGAAAGCGTGTTTATTCAGCAGAGGGATTGATCAGAAAGGACACCACGTCACCTGCTGACTGATTCGTCGTTGCCAGGCGACGAAATGCCGAAGTAACAAAAAATTTGCGATGGTCGTGGTTCCGCTTTCGACGTGGCAATGTGGAAGATTTTGAGGGAGCTACGTTCCAATAGGAACGAGACGAATGGAGCTTCACCCCATTTTTGCAATGTTGCCTATCTTCAGTTAAGAGCTCGCGGTACGGAGTAGGCGTTTTTGTGAATGCTGATTGCTGGAGTCTACCTCTCCGTCTGGTTTGGTCAGTATCATCTGAGTAACAATCACAGCAAATATTTTTCTGGCTGGGTGGGCGTTCATGTCCTTAGGGGGTACATCACAACAAGGCCGATGGTAGGCGACACTAGGACTAAGCCCTGGAAAGGGGGGAAACTGCAAGGAAAGCACATAATGCTCACCTTCTCTCCCGGAATCTCTGTTATTGCCCAAGTCTTAGTCCTAAGCACAACAATTGGCTCGCTAGCTTGCATGTTCCCCCTTCCTCCTACCCTCAAAGATATGAGCGCCGCTGGGTGCTTCCCCTAGGTGGTTGTGACGGCTAATTGATAGAGAACGAATACGACTGAACGGTCGAGAGAGAATGGAGCTAGGGAAATGAAGAAACAAGACATGACATACCTACTTTTCTAATTCAGTCGGCTCGAACGGATATGAGAAGAAAAATTATATATAAACTTTGTGACACCTGGTAAATATTTACTGTTGAAGCTACAAGATTATCTATTTGGGGATCTAAACAGATAAGGCTGGGAGCGAAAGAAAAGCTATGGTACGCTATGACCACAAGCGTGCTATGATAAAAAAAAATCTGGAGGAATAGGTACCCGACAGGAGGCCCGTCGCGCGGCGAGGTGGCAGAGACGCAGAAGGATGAGTGGACGAGTCACAGCGCGCAGTGTATCGATATAGCCTCAGATTATAAATAGAGTGTGCCATACTACTTCTCATATCGCACATATGCGGCTCATTCGCTGACACATCTGCATCTCTGCCATCTCGCGACGGGCTTCCTGTCGGGCACCCAGAGGAATCGCTAAGGGGAATGGACGGGTTTGTTGCTTTCACAATCAACGAAATCAAATCAAAGCATGACTGAGTGTTCTTGGAGCAGCTCTTAAAGTCTATTCGCTTTTAGGATCTACCATTCGTGTCCACCGCTAAGGAAATTCTGCACTGCAGACTCCACAAAAGAAGCGACGTTGGCTCCCAAGTAAATCTGATAACTCTTTCAACTTGTAAACTGTCTCCTAGACTGTTTCATCTGCCTCTCTCGCGAGCACTTCCACCGTCCAAGAAAAGTGGGTACGACAGAAGCAGGTACCCTCTGCTTGTGAGAACCAGATGTGCTTTGACTGCAGACCACACACCACAAGTGACGAAGGCCTCCGATTAAATTTGATAACTAGTAGTTCGTCGTAGTCGTTAATTGTGTTGTGAAGTCTGCAATGGACACACACGTGGTCGCCGGATACAGAGGTGCATCCAATTTCAGGTTCAGGTACCCATTGTCTTGCAGGACAGTGTGCACAAGGATTACCCTCAGGTAGTTCTCTGGTCATCAGTGACGGTTTCTCGGAGCGTTTTCGCTCAGAATCGGCCTGGTCGTTGATTTACACGTGGTCCCATTCACTGTGCTTGTTGACCCTTAGTATTAGTTAGTTGTGATCAGTGTCGTTTGAGCCACTATACGTACAAACGGATACTATAATCAACGACCCTTTAATCCGTTCTCAGAATGGCTCGTAAACCCAAACTGACGGCTCATTTCAATGTCAGTGTGTTGACAGACGTTCGTGAGGTCGAAGATTTCGTCAGAAATATTTAGCTTCTCCGATCCTACATCTGTCTCGCCGGTGACCTCTGCCCTACCACATGTCGTGTGTGAATAAGCTGACGCTGGCTGGCGATTGTTGGCCGAATGCCAGTTGCCTTGGGGTTGAAACTGCCGACCAGGTAGTTTCTCGAGTCCACTTTACACTGTGGCGTGAGCAAACGTGACAACTCAAATAGCCAAGACGTTCTGGAATTGAGAGAGAAGAGAAAAGGAAATTGAACCGCGTTCATGGGTGGTCTCGTCTCCGCAGAAAACTTCGCGGTCTCTGGGGGTTTTCTGAAAATGTTTCCGACAAACTCATCTGCCGTTTTTTCCGTTCCAGTTGGACTTAAAGTCTAGGTGCACTTACAAATGAAGGCGAGCAAAAAAAGAATTCTTGTAAGAGAACTTCCTGTCTTAGGACACCATAAAAGGATTAGAGAATGAAGCGTTTGACAATGACCAACCTTTGGTGGGTTACGCCATGCATTCGGCTTCCAATCGGTATTGCGGTGGCATATGAGGACGATTTGCCGAACGAGGGCTTACGGAGTCTAGACTAAGTACAAGTCAATGTCTTTGTTTTCCCAGACAAGCCTGCTACCAATTAACAGATCCCAGACAAGTCTGTTACCAATTAACTCATCCCAAAGGGATGCTGCGCCGGGTTGGGCTGGAGGGCTTGCGGTTATCAATGGAAGTCAACCAAAGTGTTCCACATCGCATATGTAGTGTCCATAGTGGGCTGAAATGCGGAATAAAGACTCATCGAAAATCATAGAACTCACCAGGGAGGTTTTTCAGTGAATGCCCAGCTCTCTCCAAACGGTATCTGCATAATATAGGGGTTCATGCAGAATTTGAGAACTGTAGTTCATTTTTCCTGAGCGAGTCTCCGAATGCCCGAAGAGGGAATTTAAAGCTCAAGCGACACACCTTTCTGGCATCAGTTTCAGTAAAAACCTACTCATATGGTTCACTAATGGCTCTGACCGTAATTTAAGATCCACGCAAGCCGCGAGTACCATTTTGCGACACCGCGCAAGCACCATTCGAAAATACAAAAAAATTGCCACCACCAGGATTCAAACCACAGACCACTTCATCCCTCCTTTTTCTCATTCAGAGGGCCGCTCAGGAAAAATAAGCTACAGCTCTGTTATTGCACACGCGCAAAAAATCCGTTCCGGGGAGCTGGGAATTTTGTGAAATACTTCCCTTGGCAGACATATCCCAGACACTGTATGTAGACATGCATAAATCGGAGCATACTTGGTTGTCCATTCTCATCAGTTCTTTACCAGTAAATGATAATGACTGATAGGGC